>ML779979.1:117897-147291 GCA_009831015.1 Picea engelmannii
CGTCTGGGGAGCGTGAACCAGCACCGTCCTCCCAGGACTTCAGGTTTCAGAGGATACACGGTGGGAAATGCCTCCACCCCTCCTAATCAGATCTAGGGTCAACACCCTATATCGAGCCATACTGTGCAACTATTGTTCTTGGATTCATGTCATCAAACAAACACTCTGGGCAAGTTCTACGTCTTGTCAAAACCACACTTACCACATATCATAGCAATATTTTGAATCATAAATTAAATAATAAGAACAACTTATAGCATACACTATCTTCTTTATGTTTACGACATCCAAGTTACCTCAACATTATAGTCATTTAGCTATCACATAGCTCATGAACCTGTAGGTTAGTTTACCAATAACTCATATCCATGCATATTATCACAATATCATATAAGAATCCATATCTATACTGGCGTTCAATTAAGAAATGCATGTTTATTTTTACCAGTCCTTGCATCTATTATACATCCAAATGATAACCTAAACTAGTATCCATGTACCAAAATTCCTTTTTTTAACTTTCATGCTTAAACAATCAGAGAACCATCATTGTTATGAGCATATAATGGTAAGAATAATATCATGTAATAGATAAACATGTCCATATGTATTCATATCAAATGTCTAACTTAGTCGAACTAAATCTAATCAAATATTAAGCATTGAATTACTAACGTGAGTAAACAACAATTTCCTAACTGTCTAAGGCCAAATATGGGGCATTACACACCCACAGGATACTCTGTTGACCTCCCGGCAACTATCTCGGGAAATCGGGTCTCGCGGAATCGCGAACCCTGTGTGTACGTTCTCGTGCACTTCTAATTGCCGAACCCCGAGTACCGGAGTCAAAGTCAACGACTCGGGATATCGCTCCTCGCAATGTCAACACTTGGTAACTTCAAACCCCGAGTGATGAAGTGCCGATCCCACGTGAATACGCCACCTGTATTCCACTATTCTCCGGGTTCCCACTCTACCACGTCACCTCAGGATTTCGCGGATCGCGAATCCTCGACACAAAGTTTCCCTGCTGCTGGAAACCCCAAACGCCGATTCCGCGATACTCGGATTCATGCCACCTGTCCCTCCGACGATCGACGGCTCCGATTAAGTCGGGAAATCGCGACTCGCGATTTCGACAGGCATGCAACGTTTGAACTCACCAACCCCGATATGCCGATAAGCGATGGTAACTGGTTCTTTCGTGCACTTGCGAGTTAAACCCCTCGCAACTCCTCCGCAATCTGTCGGTCTGCGGGATTTCGCGACTCTTTTCAACAAATTCAAGTCGTCGATTCTCTTCCTCTGAAGAGTCCTCCACTGCACCATCTTTCTCTTGGTTCAATTCTCTCTCAGGCCTGCTCCTACGCCATGAATGCAGAACTATCCCTCCTGAGCTACTTCTCTCCGACTCCTTCAGGGACTTCAAGCACGATTCCTGCGCTCCACCTTCAACAACTTTGAAAGTGTTGAAGTCTTCCCGGACTATGCATGTTCACGAAGACAATAGCCTGCGCCTTCTTCTCTCAGACTTGCTACTGAGACTCCAGTCCGACCTGCACTCACTTGCCCGGCTCAAACAACCCGATTCACTCTGGGCGAAACGAGACCAAAAGTTCAACTGTTTAGCCTCCTCTATGCACTCTATGCGGAGGAATTCGACTGCACTCTATGCAGGAATCTCTTGGCTCAAACAGAGAAACAATTGGAACTCATCCCTCATTCTCTCAGGTTTCAAACCTGATATGCAATCACATATGCAGCATATAGAAGATAAGCATAAAAAGAAGCAAGCATGCAAAAGCATAATATCAATAGCACACAGAGCTCAAACACATCCATGAGATTGAATCAAAGCTCTCCTATTAATTCAATGTCTGTACATGGGGTTTCTTCACAAGATCTCTGCTCTACTCTCTCTTCTCTCAATGCTGAATAATCCAGAATAATCATACAATGATACAAAGGAGGGTGCCTATATTCTGTTTTCCCTCTTGAAAGCAAAACTGTCTAATCTTCAACTAATTTCTATCTAACAACATTAATAGTATTAAATGCCTCCTTATCTACATTACAATACAAGTGCTCTCAACTTTGAATGCTCTCAGTTAAATGGCGGTGCAACAATCTTTCCAAAGTGTTTCAAAAATATATGTGTGCTGCACTGTCCAGCGATATGTTCCTTTCCTCCGCGCGCTGGCTCGCTTGGTAGGTGAGCGATGCTCCTGCATCATAAAACATGATCCATTTTAGGTAGGGGGTAATTGTCTTTGAGGGATGACTTATTTGGATTTATGAAATCGACACACAGTCTAATTTCCCCGTTTTTCTTTCTAACCGAGACCAAGTTTTCTACCCAATCAGAGTATCTCAATGGTACAATTATTTTTGCATCCAGGAGTTTTTTGACTTCCCTTTCGATCACTGGCAATAAAATAGGATTGATTTGTCTGAGTTTTTGTCTAAAGGGTTTGACACCAGGATTCAGGGGTATCTTATGTTCGATCACAGAGGTGTCATAGGTTCTAAGCTCTTCATATGACCAAGAGAAAACATCTTTGTACTTTCTAAGCAACTCCGTGTATTTATTTTTGGTTTCTGGGGACAGAAATTTGGATAGCTTCACCAACCGAGGGTTTTATGTAGTACCTATGTCATAGTCTTCAACCTCTTCAGGTTGAGGATGTAGGGTGGATTTTGAAGGGATATCATCTTGATTGAATAATGTTTCCAATGGAATCAGGCCCTTGGGTATCTGGTTATTTTTAAGAACAAGCATTCGGTGATTCACGATTTTATCGTGAAACTCTTGAGGATCCTATCCTTCCTGCATAATCCAAATAGGATCATTTTGGTTTTCTTGATTAGTATGCGTTTCGACAATGTCATCTATTGATTCTAAAAATTTGTGAAGTTGTTCATCGTCCTCAAAGAATTGCCAATGCTATATGTTATTCGGTATGGAAGGCCAGTGCCTCATTTGTATGCGATACTTTAGTTTAAATGCAGTGGGAGGTGTGAACGTTGAGGCTGCTTTGGCTAATGCATCAGCCTATTGGTTTTCAGTTCTTGGAATGAAAAGAACCTTGACAAAGGAGAAACAATTGTCAATCAAATCCCAGACGCAATTCCTGTAGGACCTCAGCCTAGGATGTTTGGCCTGGTACTATCGGTTTACCTATTTTATGATTACCTCGGCATCACCAAAGGCTTCAAGGTTTTTTATTTTCATTCTCCTAGCGACTTCTAACCCTAGCACTAAGTCTTCATACTCGCATACATTATTTGTGCAGTCCATATTCCACTGTAGCCTATAGGAAAAGGGGACTACAAATTGATCATCAGGAGCCAAAAGGAGTGCCCCAGCTCCAACTCCAAGGCAAGATGAAGCACTGTCAAAATACATCTTCCATACACCACTGCTATATAAAAAAATTTAAATTTTTTCTTTTTCTGTTTTTTCTTCTGTACAACTTTTGTCTATACCTAGCTCAAAATCATCATCAATAGATAAGATACAATTTCCTAAATCTTGATCAACAATATATACAAGGTGGTTATTTGGGTTATGTGCATCACCTACCATGAATTCCAACCTAGTTTCTCTGTAAAGACGTGTGTATTGTCCTCCAAAAACTGGAATCGTAGCGTATGTCATGTCAAGCTGGAGAGATCCTCCAAGCTTGGCACTGCATGACCTAGATAACAACATACCATACTTCGGAGGGATGTACCACTACATCCATAAGAATGATTTTTGCGGGTATTTGTGCCAGATTGACCACCGGGTCTTTAATCATGCCTATGCATTTGGCCTTTCTTGAATCAAATGAATATAAGTCTCCATATGGCCTGGTGATTTCAAGACCTAGTTTCTCCATAATGGATTTTGGCATTACATTGTGGGATGCTCCAGAATCTAGCATGCAGTTATGAAATAGGTGGTCGAACAAGGTCAACGTGATATAGAAGGGAGAAACAGTGTTTCTCGCACCTTCAAAATGTGGACCAAAAACTATGTTCGACTTGTCATCTTCTATGTTGATGACATCGGTTTGAATTTCGTCTTCTGAAAAGCTAATCATCTTGGCAATTTGTTTTCTGTATATGGGATTTTTAGCCAGTTTGACAAGTGGGATAGGGATTTTGATTTTGTTTATTTCATTTTCGAGACTAAAATTTCCCAGAGCCTTTTCATTCTCTATGTTTGGGGCCTCCATTCCTTTCTTTTCATCTTTTCTTTGTGGTGCAGATTTGATTTCACTCACAGAGACCTGTGTTTTTGCGGCGGGTGTTCCTACTGACTTTGGCTTGACAGGTTCCGTGTCAGCGGTGTGAGTTTTTGCAGTCTATTTGTCAGCAACCTTTGTAACTGCTTCATCAGTTTCACCCCTAGGCAAGATCTTTTTTGTTGGGAGGGTTGGAAGACTCTTGTTCCTAGGTCTTAAATTATATTTCTCATGTAGTTCGGCTATAATATCATCAGTGATACCCTGATAGACCAAATCTTTAGACGTATTGTTGCTAACATTGTCTTCTGATCTAATTTCCTTATTTAAGGATTTTTCGTAATCTTGTCTCGATAAATAAGGTGATTTATTATCGTCGCCAAGATTATTAATATCCTCATCAAACTCTTCAAAATCTTCTAGATCTTCCTCTCCAATGAATTTTTCACTTTTGAAGGGGGTTGGGATTTTTTGATCTTCATTTTTAATTGTTTTCTGTGGGGCCTGAGGATCAGGATTCCTTCTAAAATCCTTCCTAGGAAAATTATCCATTTTTGATTTATCTAGTTCCATTTTTGAGATCTTATTTGAAAGTTCTCTAATTACCCTAGCCATCTCGTCTATTTTATCTCCCGAGGATTTACCCGATCCTAAGGATCCACCTTGTTCTTTGAATTTCCTATTTTCTTTGCTCCCGGTTTCTATTTTTTCTTTTAATTTTCTCTGATGCCATCATGTTTGATTCAATCTCAAGAGAATCATGTTGCATTTTCGTGAGATCTGTTGATCTCCTTTCTCTTAATAATAGGGCGAAATCAGAATCAAAGGCTCCAGCAAAAGTCACCTTTGATGTGGGTTGAGAAGGTTTGACCTCAACCAGGATTTTATTATACAACTTGTTAAACCTTTGCGTGAACTCTAGAACAGATTCTAAGTTTTTCTTTCTAAGGGCTCAGAATTCATTTAGGTAATAGAGGTGATCCCTCCTCTCCCCCCATTGTTTGATAAAAGAGTTTTCAAGTTCTTTGTAAGATATTAGAGTTCCGGATGCTAAGGCTCAGAACTAGGTCCTCACCAGTCCTTCGAAAGTTTGAACGAGGAGTCTAGAATAGACATCTTCGTGTTCTATTCCGAGGATGTCGGCAAATTGGTCAAAAAAGTTTATGTGCTCCTGAGCGGTCAAATCTCCTTCCCCTGTAAATTTGGGAAGGCTTTTCATACAATTTTCGGGAAGGTCGTGTAGGGGAACTAGGAGGACAAGGGGGACATATCTAGCAGCTACTTTAGCAAAGATTCCAGGAAGCGGTGCTTGGTCGCCTGCTGTTCCTCCTGGGGCACCACGCCCAGCTCCAGCACCTCCGTGTGCGACCATTGATAGATTTGAGGCTGAAGCTCGGAATGTGTGAGGCGAAGGGTCATAGAAATCTGGGGCAAATACCTCAGGAAAAGAGAACATATCATAAGAGAGGGGAAGCGAGACAGATCTCTCAAGTGTTTTTGTAACGTTCAACTGCGTAAAATCAGGCTAACAAATAGTATGTATGGGTGAAATGATTTGTCTAAGGGATCTTCGTGATTTTAAAATATTTTCTAGATCAGAGACTGGCGAGGTCTGCTTGTCATCCGGGTTCTTTTTGGTTTTCTTTCGGCTAATAGCCAATTTACTTATCATGGAGTCGCCAAGTGAAAAATAAGGGTAGCCTTAGAAGGTTTTCTATCTTTGTTCACTATCAAAGAAATAAAGTGTCAATTTCGTTCTTCCCAGGGAAAAGCTTCATTTCTTTGTTCCCCGACAATGGCGCCAAAAATATGTTGATCCCGAGTTTATACTTTAAGGCTCTAAAGTATACTGTCAAGGCATTCGAAAAAAAAAAAGAATTAAAGAGTAAGAATCAATTGCGAAGGGTAAATTAGAGTTGGTTTCTCAACTGTCTATGTCTAGCCTCCCATTGTTCTTGGATGCTGATTTCTCTCTCAATAACTACCCATGAACGTTCTAATTCAACTCGGGTAGTTGTTGTTTGCAGGATAGTATTAAATAATTTCAAAGCAATGCTAGTTTGATCCTGTAGACTGGGTTCTATGTTAGGTTGTCTATTACTTGGGATAGTCATGAGGATTAAAATTTTATTAAATTATAAAAGAAGTTTTAGAAATTGTTGCTTCAGTTTTGTGGGATGAAATAGAAAAGGAATTTTGGAACTCAAAATAATAACACAATAATAGTAAAGGTCGTTTCCTGTACTTGAAGTAATTTGAGAATAATAAAATAAAAACAAAGAAACATTTTTGGAGAATATGAGGCTTTAATCTTGAAAGAATCTCATATCATAACAGAAGAAGTGGAGAAAAACAAAATTTCTAATGGAGTATAAGATATAACCATCCAACATACCTACAAGTCTTGAAACTGCTGATAGCAATCACAGAGGAAAAACTGTAAATGATTAGATGATCAAATAAATTCAAACTACAGTAGAATTTTGAATTAAACTATAGATGATCATTCATTAGAAAGAAATGGAATAAAAGATATTGAAAATAGAGTGAAGGAGCACATAGCTTCAAGGTGACAGAATTCAGAATCTCTTCTGCATTATCTATATCATTGTAAATCGGAAAACTTCTAATACAATCGGCTCCCAAAAAACCAAAAACCCTTTCTCAATCTTATGAAGTTGTATTTATACATGATCACCAAACCTTTTTCCCGTTGGTGATTAACTAACTTCCTAAGACTAACAGTTACATGAATGAGCAATGTTGAACCGTTTACATTTCTATTTTAACTTATTTATTATTTTAATGATGGAGATATCAATAACAATATTTCATGTCTGCGTTGATGAACTTCCTTCTTCTATTTTAAGACAACAAATACATTTTCCCAGGAACTGTACCAAAACTCTGGGAGCTTCTGGAATATCCTTTGCTTCAAATAAGAAAAACTTTCTCTACAGTTTTGGTAGAAGGTCTTCGATTATCTTTCTCGTGAACTTAATAGTTTGTAGCTTTAAGTTAGGCATTACTATCCATTTGTCAATTTGAGTGACATCGATTACCTTTATTTGTGGAATATCTACCTGAATTTCTTCCAGATCCTCTTTGAATCTTAACTGATGCTTGACAATGTTAATTTCTCCTAACAACCCTGGACAGTTGTTTTTTCCAATGTTCAATGAAGTTTTCTCAAAAAGGTAAAAAATTCCTTGACAATTGTCATTAACTTCTATGGTTATTTTCTTATTTTCTGCGAGGTTTGCCTCCCACACCTTGAGTATTATATCACCTTTAATCTTCTCTGAAACAGATAGCTTTTGAATCTCTCCGACCTCCTCTTTTGTTGAAAGAGCCACTGCTTTTTGAAAGGTTGTTCTCACTGCTTTCACTTCTCTCTCCTTCTGGAGAATACTCTCCAAAGATTTACTTGCTCCCAGAAAGTAATTCTGAATAAACGCAAGCTTAAATAACACTCCCTGTTGCTCTTTTTCTATCTTTGTATGTATTTCCAACGCCTGGGCTTGGAAGATTTCAAGCTCTACCACTTGATTTTGAATGGAATTAATCTTATCTTGTAATTTTCTATTCATTTCCTCTTGTTGTAGGACTTGTGCTTGAGTGACCTATATTTTCCTATTTTCTTCCTCTAAGCTTGCTTTCAGTTTTTGAATCTCTTGAATGTCATTTAATATAGCTTGTTCTAGACCCTTTTTTATCTCCCAACTGATATTTCTTTCTGTCTCCTTTAATTGACCCTATAGCTGAGCTATCATCTAATCTTTCTGCTCCAACATAGTTGTCAAACTACTCACAGAGTATAAATTTGTCGATGCTAAGTCTCCCATTGTGCCTCCTATTTCTGTAGCGAATTCTCCCTCTTTAAGATTTTTTCCATCTATAATCATCTTGTGCTTTTTAATCATCATGTTTCCTCTTGGATGCATCTCCTGTTTCAGGATAGCCTTCCTCTTTTTACTGAAAAAATAATCATAGGAAGGAATCTCATCCCTAGAAATGGGTTCAAGATCACTAACATATAGAGATCCCTCTTGGGAATTTCCATAAGTAGACTGCAATGGAGTCAAAGAAGTAATGGGACTTCCAAGTTCTCTCGATGTTGTTCCTCCTATTTTTTGGGAAAATTCTCAGGGATTTCTGAGGGTGTTTCCAACTCCTTTCCTTTCCCTGCCTCTGATTTTTCTGTCTAAGGAACTTCTGTTTCTTGTGAAGGAATTTCAATCTCCTTCCTTTTTCCCTTTGTATTTTCTTTATCCTGTACATTTGTTTCAAAGCCTGGGGGAGGCCCTTCCTTCTCTGGAGGAGGGGTCGTGGATTCATCCTACAAAAATTTTGGCAAACAACTTCGCCTGTGACTTTGGAAGGACATGAAACTAGTCTGTAAGTCGGGTGATAAGGCCCGTACCCTATTCAATACCTCTTCATAAGTTTTAACGTTTTTGAATATATCATCATAAACAAATTTTTCGTGTTCATAATCTTTCATATTAAAGTGCATCAAATGTCTGCTTACTAACTGATAAGGGTCATTCTTTTTGTGCTCAATATCTACCAGTTTTATTTCTTCTAGTGCTTCAGATTCCACTTTAGAATGGCCTAGGTTTAGTAATGAAAATTTCGCGACATACACAGGGAAGATTGGCCAGGATTTCTTTTGAGCTTCCTTTAGCTCTATTCCAATACCACCTTTCACTATTTGATGTGCTACCTCCCTCAATACCATTTTGTCCGGGAGGAATTTCGGAAGTGTGTGAGGGGGGATTGAGCACCCATAAACCCTAATGTAAGATAAGTTTTCATCAACAAACCAGTCGGCTATTGCTTTGAGATTTTCTGAGACTGGCTCAGAAATGCGAGGGGGTTCACAACCATAAAACATTTTATGCATTGGAATTACTATGAAATGACAAATTTCATAAAACACATTCTTAGCATTTTCTTCCCATAGCACAGAGTGATACTCATGAATGGGTTCGGGGCATGTTATGTTCCAACTCCAATTTATCAGGGGAAAAGGAGTCACAAAGCATATTGCGTCCATAATGTATGCTGACATGTAAAAGGCCACTGGCTGACCTTTAGATCTTGCAACTTTGTAAATTGAAACCTCTTGAGCTAGGTTATTAGACAAAATATTGCTCCAGTTGAAAGTGTATCCTGCCGATGCTTCTTCTAAAAAGGGGACCCATTCAGCAGGAAAATGGCAGGGGTTCTTTTTCCCGAAAAGTCTACACAGCATAATGGCTACATAGACCATGTGCTCATTCAAAGATGTTATGGCATAAACCCCATGGGTATCGGCCCTAAACTTTGATGGACATCTCCACCATTCTATGATTAAATCGGGATAAGTTTGGTTTGCCTCAATACACTCCTTCCTTTGGAATTCAGCTAAAAATTTGGCATTATAAATGTACTTGGGATTTGGTGAGAGTTATACATTACTTGTATATGTTCTGGCCTGAATGAACTGACAACGACCCCTTGATCATTTAAAATGCTTCTTGTTGGGATATCAACCTTCTCCAAGGCCCAATTGATCATGTCATTGTATTCCATAAGCCGAGGATGCACTGCGATCTTATGAAGCTCTGATTCTTCTATATCCTGAAAGTGATTCTCAGAATCAGTAGGAGAATTCTTGATTTCGTAATCCAGGAATTCAGAGATTTGTGTCCAGGATTTAATTGAGTCGATGGCATGTGGCGTAGTGTCAGATGTGATATCTCCTTCCGGGTTACGCATCTCCTCTGTATCTTCACTCTTCTTCGGTGCTTTCTTTGGTTCCATGACTTTATGTTAGATGGAAAACCTGTCACAGAAAAGGAGTGTGTGAGATCGGCTGAATGCGTCTTACGCTTCATAGTATGAAACATAATACGTTGTGAAACACAAACCTTTTAACTCTCTTTTAATTCATTTAACAATGAAGGTACTGACACAGCTGACAAGAATTCAATACATTGAATGTCATGGATATTTACTAAGATACACATTAGTGTCACATATCATCAGTTATCCTTTATTAAAGTGGTCGCATTTTGGTGCTTTTGAATTCAAAATTCGGAAAAATTCATTGGATCGGAAACTGAAACGTGAACAAACCTAAAAAGTTTGATTGTCATTAATCATGCTTCCAAAATAGAATTAATTCAATTATGAGTCGGGACTTCACATTTCGGGATTTCGGGGATCATGTTGACAAGAGGTATGTTATCGTTGAACCCCGATTTCTGAAATTGCGATACGATTAACGTAATCTTTAATAATTAGTAACTTCCATATTTCGGGAAATCGGGGATCGAGATTCCGCAATTGGAAATGCATTAAAACATATGTTCTCAGTAAACCTCGAATCCCGAAAAACTTTTAAAAGTTAGTCTTAACTTCTTTAGGGTTTAATCTTTTTGTGATTTAAAAAAAAATAACTTTACAGAAAGCATGTCGGGACTTTTATAACATTTTTGGTTTTTTTCTTTTATTATTTAAAGAATAAATCTTGTCGGGATTTTGGTACCGGCCTTTTGGAAATGATAGTGAGGGTTATGCTTTATCAAAATCCGAAACTCGAAAAAGGAAGGTTTTAGTTATGAAGATAAAAAATTTAATAAATGTTTCAACAGGATCTAGTGGAGTTTCCGACTGGAAGAAATCCCAATGGAAACAAATGGGTATTTAGAAAGAAGATGAATGCAAAAGGAAAAGTGGAGAAATACAAAGCTTAGTTAGTAGCAAAGGGTTATTCCTAGGTTGGGGGAATTTATTTTGGTGAGATTTTTTCTCTTGTTGCCAATTTAACCTCTATAAGATTTATGTTATCTGTTGTTTCTACATTTTATTTTGAATTAGAACAGATGGATGAAAAGACAACATTCCTACATGGGGATATAGAAGAAGAAATCTATATGAATCAACCAAAAGGTTATGTTGTGAAGGGAAAAAAGGAGTTGGTATGCAAGCTAAAAAAGTCCATGTATGGTTTAAAACAATCACCAAGGATGTGGTATAAAAATTTTGATACTTATATGCTGAGACTTGGCTTCACAAGAAGCCAAGAGGATCACTGTGTGTATTTTAAGTTAATTGGTTATCATTTGATTTATTTGGTCTTGTATATGGATGACATTTTCTTGATAGGAAACAACAAGGAGATTATCCAGGATGTGAAAACTCAGTTGTCCTCTAAATTTGACATGAAGGATCTCGGTGCTTGAAATTTCATTTTGGGCATGGAAATTAAAAGAGATCGGAAAAAGAGGAAACTCTGGTTAAATTAGAGAAAATATGTTGCGACAATATTGCAGAGGTTTAATATGAAGGAATGTAAACTGGTCAAGGTTCCTATTCCTGTTGGTGTAAAGTTACTTGTGGATCAGTGTCCCAAGACATATGAGGAGGAAGAGGACATGTCTCATGTTCCATATGCATGTGCAATTGGAAGTTTGATGTATGAAATGGTCTATACTAGACCAGACATTGCACATGCAGTGGGAGTTTTGAGTAGGTATATGTCAAAACCAGGGAAGGAGCATTGGACAACAGTAAAAAGGGTTTTCAGGTATTTGTGTGTCACTGCTAGCTATGGATTTTTCTACGAAGGAATACCAGGATTGGATAGAGTGGTGGATATACATGGCTTTGTGGATGTAGACTGGGCTGGGGATCTAGATCGTAGGATATCTACAAGTGGGTATGCGTTTAACCTGTTTGTGTTGGACAACTAAGAGGGGGGGTGAATCAGTTGTTAATGTGCTTAAACAATTATGACCATTTTAAAATCTTTACAGAACACTCAATGATGATCACAATAAATTAGGGAAGTAAGAAATAGAATATTCAACATCAATCACACACATGAAATATACAGAGACATATATTTCCTTAGGAAAACCATAAAGGGAAAAACCTCTTCTTCTTAATATGACAAATAATCTTCATTTTTTGTACATTATCATTCTTATGAGCTCCAACTCTTCTTGAGGCTACAACCTCTATTTTAGAAGAAGCAACTTGTTGAGAGCACCAACTCTCTGGTTTCTCTAGAACCCACTAGAAGGAAGCATCAACTCCCTGAGTGTTCCAGCACCAACTGGATGGAAGCACCAACTTCCAATCACACAGGCACCAACCTGTAAAACATAGAACAATAGTTCTCCCTTGCACCACCCTACCACCCTGGTTTTTCTGGATGCAACCAGATTGAAGCTACAACTCCCTGTGTTCAAGCACCCACTTGAAACTCTGAAGACACCAGTCCTACCTAGAAACTCCCCACCACCCTGATTATAAAAACTTCATTACTAAAACTTATTACAGTGATACAATGTTTATCAATAGCTTACCAGTCTCATCATTGTTCTACTGCACTGTTATGCTATGCCTGTATCAATGTCTTCCTACTCACATTCTTCTTTGAGATTTATGTTCTTCTTCTGTCTCTGCGTGCGCACATCGACTTCCTCTTCCTCTCTTAGATATGCATTTATGTTCTATGCGCTACGCCTCTTTTGTGTGTTTCAACTGCTGCACATAACCTTCTTTTACCCACATGAATAACTCTCAACAGAAGCAACCTCCTCTTCTATTTCTGCGTATATTTATAATGCCCAGTCCTCTACCATATTATACACCTAACTCTTCATCCCCTCTAGCGATTACTCTGATTATGTTCTTCATCCATGGCCATTATGCCGAGACTTTTCATCATTAGTGGCCATTCTTGAGATCATTTGGCTTCTATGGCAGCTACAGTCTTCGACACTTTTCCATCTGTCAATCATCTCTATGATGAGTCTTCATTCCACTAGCAGTTACCTCGAGACTCTTCAGCTCCTCTGGCGATCACCTTGAGATTCTTTGAATTCTCTGGTAGATGCAATCATTCATTTTATGTAGTTACAATCAATACATATCTAGTAGTTACTGAGAGAACCCCTGTGTGATCATGCCTTTTCCTCCTTTTCCCTTCCTGAGAAATCTACACAGTAGGCGCTAGTTTTTCTGGCTAAGCGCCTTCCTTTCACATCACCATCGACGGTGACCATATGCCTAAACAATAGTCATTTCATGATTTCTCGTTTCAGGTGATCGACTTTGAGTCACCTCGATTTTTCCAACTTGCAAAACTCCAAGGTGGAGCCTAGTAACGCTAGCTCCTTCCCTTCTCTTTCACTAATTTGAACACTGGTTGTGACCATAGCCCTATTCAAAAAGGCATTTTGCAATTTCGGTGATCTTCGTTGTGAAGCCTAGCAACGTGCTATCTCCTCCCTTAACGTTCATCAATGTGACCACCAACTGTGACCAGGGGCCAAACAAGAGGGTGCTTCACGATTTCACATATCGCGAACTCCTGTTATAAGTTTCCTCGAAACTCCCAACTCGTGAAACTCTGAAATACTTCATACAGATCAACAATCGATATCTCTCCCTCTGATCGACGGTTATGATCAAAATCATGATTTCGTGTGTTAGGCATTTGGACGTGAGTCAACCCTGAATCTCCCGACTTCCAATATTCCGAAAAAAGGCTTGGCAGATCAACGGTCCATGATCATCTGTGATCCGACGACACAAATCATTCCAAGATTTCACATTTCGCCAAGTTGGAGGAGTACTCACCTCCCTTCTTCTGACTTTCGATTTTCCAAAACCCACTCCAGATCAATGGCCCACATCCCTCTGCGATCCAATGACTGTGATCAACTCGCGAACTCATACTTCGCGATATCTGCGGACTGCTCAACGCAGTTCTTCTGATTCATGATTTCACGAATCTTCTTTATCGGCTGCCATGTGTCCTTCCTAGATGAATGACTAGGAATGTTACGACTCCCAACTCCTCAGGTATTTGCCTCCCGCCTTCCCAAAATTTTTGAGCGTCATATCAACAGCTCACAACTCCCCATGATCTAATGGTCTAGATAAAATCACGAACTCGAACATCATATCAGATCAACGGTCTATATCCTTGATGATATGACGGCTCATATCATTTCACAACTTCACATATCGTGAGTTCCTACAACTCTAACCTTTGACTTCTCTAGTTTGTGAGTCAGTGAAATGCCGATCTCTCGCCACATGTCCTCTGGATCCAACGACCCAAATCATTTCGCAACTTCTCCAGTTTGCGAGTTAGTGAAAATTGGATCTCTTGCCACGTTTCCTTTGGATCCAACGGTTCAGATATCATCGTGATTTCTCATTTCATGGAATTGGAGGATGGATCTTGTCCATTATCCTCTTTGCACATATACTGGAACCAATGGTTGCTAGTCCTTTGCACTCCGATCCGATGGCTGAGGTCTAATCTCTTGCTCTGCGCGCTCCTACTGTCTGGATTCTGATTTGATGATCATCAGGTATTCGAGATTGGTGATCCAATGAGAACTGTCGCTCATCCTCCTGATTTGATGCATCCTCTTGACTTGGAAGAATTTCTAAGTGTCAAAGGTTATGCGACCTTTGATCCTTCTGTGAGCCTTGATGTATGGGATCTCATTGGCATGTCTTAGAATGCTATCTTTCCTGAGCTTTGGCAAAAGTTTCCCTCGGCCCTGGCGCATAGTTGCACTATGCGTGAAACTCTGCGCTATTCCTCCTGAGCTTCTCGAGCTTTCTCTTTTGATTCTTTGTTGTTGTTCTTTCCATGCACACTCTGCCTGTAAACTTGCCAAAATTATTATTGTTCTTGCCATCAATGACAAGAACACTCTTCCTATAAACATGCCTACAATCTCCCCCTTTGGCATTGATGGTAACCCTGAATGAATGCACTATTCTTCTTAGACCTCCAATTGTAGCATTCAGACCAGACCTTTTCTCCCCCTTTGACATCAATGTCAAGGAAAACATGCTCTCCCTGAGCTATGGCAGTACTGTGCGGATGTATTAGATATTCAACCAATACATACTCCCCCTGACAAGATGGACTCTCATAGGTTAATAACGGGGTCATGTCCAACTTCTAGCAAAGATATTCAAAAGGTGTCTTGGCTCGGGGTTTAGTAAAGATGTTTGCTATTTATTTTGTGGAAGGAATGTAATTTAGATGAACATCTTTGTTTGTAACCTACTCTTTGAGAAAATGATACTTTATTGGGATATGTTTCGTCTTTGAATGAAGAACATGATTCTTCGAGACACTAATGGCACTGGTGTTATCAGAGTGAAGTGGAATTGGGTCAGTATAAGTTACCTTCAAATCTACAAGAGTTTGTAACATCCATAAAATCTGAGTACAACAAGTAGCATCAACAATGTACTCTGCCTCTGTAGTTGATAGTGAGATAGATCCATGCTTTTTACTAAGCCATTCTACTAACGAATCACCTAAGAAGAATCCACCTCCACTGGTGCTCTTTCTCTCATCCAAATGGTTTTCCTAATCAACATCTGAATATGTAGTTAATTGTAGGTTCTGGTTTCTAGGATACCAAAGACCATAAGTCATTGTACCCTTCAAATATTTGAATATCCTTTTGATAGATGCTAAATGACTTTGTTTAGGAGCAGACTGATAATCACCTACCATTCCAACAACTTGCATTATATCAGGATGAGATGTTGTGATGTACAAAAGAATGCATATCATTGATCGATATGTTCTTTGATCAACATTAGGTGAAACATCATCTTTACTGAGCTTGCAACCAACAACCATAGGTGTACTAACAGGAGATGAATCTTCCATCTGAAACTTCTTCAACATTTATTTCAAATACTTTTATTGAGAGATAAATATCCCTGCATAATTATGATTGATTTGTATACCAAGGAAGTATGACAGTTCTCCTATCATGGACGTCTCAAACTCAGTTTTCATTGAATCAGAAAACCACCAAACTGAAGGGTCATTAGTACATCCAAAAATAATGTCGTCTAAATAAACCAAAACAAATAATAAATCATCACCTTCATATTTAATGTATAGATTAATGTCAACAATACCTTTCTTGAACCCTTTGTCTTGTAAAAATTTTTCCAGTCTATAATACCAGGCTCGTGGTGCTTGTTTCAGTCCATATAGAGCCTTTTTCATCTTGTAGACATAGTCAGGATTATCTGTCAGAGAAAAACCTTCAGGTTGCTCCATATATACTTCTTCCCCTATATCTCTATTAAGAAATGATGACTTAACATCCATATGATATACTTTAAAGTTCTTATGACATGCATAGGCAAGGAACATTCTGATGGCTTCCAATCTTGCCACAGGTGCAAAGGTTTCATCAAAATATTGGCCTTTAACTTGTGCATACCCCTTACAGACCAATCTGGATTTATTCTTAACAATTTGTCCTTGTTCATTCATTTTATTCTTAAATACCCATTTGGATCCAATTACATTCTTATCTGCAGGTCTAGGAACAAGCTCCCAAGTATTTTTCTTCTCAATCTGATCCAATTCCTCATTCATTGATTTTAACCAATTTACATCTTCACTGGCTTCATTAAATTTCTTGGGTTCTACTATGGATATGAATGATATATGTGATTTGTCGGTGTATTTGATTATCCTTCTCCTGGTTTGTACACCTTTGTCTTTCTCACCAATTATCTGAATTTCAGGATGATTCTTTTGAGTAATTCTGGAGGAAGGATTTGATGTTGTCTTCTGATTTGAGTCTATCTGAGTGTTGGTGTCTTCATCTGATTTGAGTTTGTCTGAGTGGTGGTGTCTTCATCTGACTCAGAGTCTTCTTTTCCTGATTCTTGGACCTGTTCATCTTCATCTTCAACTATGTCTTCTATAGAAGACTCAATATGGCTCACGTCTCTTTCTAAGACTCCTTCATCAACCTTTACATTAATGCAATCAACTAATTTATGCAACCTCTTATTATAACATATGTATCCTTTATTGTTTGTAGCATATCCTAAGAAGAAGCCTTCATCAGCCCTGTCATCATACTTGCCAAGGTTTTCATTATTATTCTTTATGTAGCATTTACTCCCAAAGACTTTGAAGTGTTTGATTGAAGCAGGTCTTCCATACCACAGTTCATAAGGTGTCTTGTCACTGTGTGGTCTGAGGTGGGATTTGTTAAGAGCATGGACTGCTATGTGTATTGATTCTACCCAGTAGGTTTGACCAATGTTCTTCTCATTCATCATTGACCTGGCCATTGGTTGAACTATTCTGTTTTGCCTCTCAACTACTCCATTTTGTTGTGGAGTTCATGGGATTGTGTATTCTCTCTTGATCCCATGTTTATCACATAATTCCTTGAAATCACTTGACATGAATTCTCTTCCTTTGTCAGATATTACAACCTTTAATCTGTTTCCTGTTTGATTCTCAGTTAAGGCCTTAAATATTTTAAATTTCTCAAATGCTTCATCTTTTTCCTTGAAAAAATCAACCCAAGTGAGTTTGGAGTAATCATTAATGATCAACATGAAGTATTTTTCCTTTCCTGTGATTTCCTGTCTTGATGGTCCACATAAATCCATATGAACTAGTTGGAGTGGTTTCTCTGTTGAAGTAGAGCTCTTGGATTTAAACTATGTCCTGGTTAGCTTTCCTACTTGGCAGGGTTTACACACAAAATATTTTGGCTTTGATATTCTTGGAAGATTTGTTACTGCCTCAACATTTTTTAGCTTGATTAAGTGGTAAAAGTTTAGATGTCCAAGTCTCCTATTCCATAACCAACTCTCATCATGTTTTCTTAGATGACACTCTTCTCTATCTTCTTTCAGTATATATACATTATTTTCTGTCCTTATGCCTTTAACCACCACTTGTCCTGAGTTTACAGACTTTATCTTACAATATTTAGAAGTGAACACCACTTCACATCCTCTGTCACACATTTGACTTACACTGAGCAAATTATGTTTCAGCCCATCTACAAGCAGAACATCTTGGGCTTTTCCTTTGCCATTTCTTAAACTTACCATCCCTTTACCCTTGATTTTACCTGGTTCATCATTTCCAAAGGTCACATTTCTTTTCTTACTTTTACCAATAGACAGAAACTTATCCTTGTCTCCAGTCATGTGCTTGGAACATCCAATATCTATATTCGAGGGGTCTTTTTGTTTTTGAGCTGAAAGTACTAGACCACATTTGTCACTATCTTTCTTTTTCCATGTGCTTGCATTTCTAGCTAAAGGTTTTATCTTTGTATATGCTTTGTAATTATTCAGATGGCAGTTTGCAGCTTTTTGGTCAAAGTTATGACAGTTATATCATTCAATCTCATTGTTCAATGTCAAAGTGATTGGTGCAACTTTGTCTACTCATTGGCTGTTTAGTTCTATGTTGCAAAGATTTTTTATTTCTTGATATCCTTAGTTGCATGTCTCTAAACTTAATTTGACAATCAACAATATTATTACCAAAATTAGAGCAGTAAAAACAATAAACATGGAAGAAATTTTGGTACCTGAAGGTCGACCTTCTTCTTGGCATTTGTTGTTCCATTTTATGATATCTTTGTTTTTTATTAGGGATCATCTTGTCTTTATTATCTTTTGGTGATAGAGTACTCACATGGTCTATTTGTCTGTTGACTTGGAACTTGATCATCTTTACTAGATCTTTTATTTCAATCTGTTTGCTGCTTGAAACCACTTACATAACCTAAACCAGTCTTCAGCAAGGGAGATCTTTGTTTTCTCAGAATTTCATTTAGTTTTGTTGAGGATTTAAAGCTTGAAAGATTTTGGAGATACAATTCTTTAAACTTCTCCATTTATTTTTTGATTTTTACTACCTCTTCTTCCAAGTCTTCACATCTTGCCTTCTTTTTTGATAACTATTGTTTCAAAATGTATTCTATTTTCTTTGCCTCTTCTAATTCCACTTTTAGCAAGGCAAAGTCTTCATCAGGTTTTTTACTGTCTTTCTCAAACTGTATCAACAATTGTTTTTGCTTCTTCTTCTTAAGTCTGAGTCTATCAATTTCTTCTAGAGCATTGATCAGTTCTCCTTCCAAGTCAACCACATCTTCTTCATCATCAAAATCACTTCCTGTTCTTTTATTATCATAATCCTCTTTGGCCATTAACATAAAGTCATTAATGTTATCTTCACAAGACGAGTCACTATCTGTGTCTCTTGAAGAGTCATCATTGTTTACACATAGAATTTTATTTTTAACAAATCTCTTGAATTTGTACTTCTCTTCACCTTTAGATTTCTGGTCTTTCTTCTTGTGTGGACACTTAGATGCAAAGTGACCTATCTTTCTAAAGTTAAAAAATTTGAAGGGTGAATTTCCTTGGTAATTTCCTGATCCTTTCTTTAGTCTTCTCACGAATTTTTCTTCAATTTCATCAGGCTCAAAATCCTCATTCTTATCTTCTTTAAATGATGTTTCTCTAGAGGTGGGTTTATATTTAACTATCCTCATTTCATATGTAGTCAACGTTCCTAAAAGTTGATCAAAATCCAAAGTTTTTAGATCATTCTTCTGTAGAAGAGACCTTTGGGTTGAACCTATCTGGCAAAGATCTCAAAATTTTCTGAGCTAAAGAGGGTTCCTCAATTTGTTTAACCAAGTTCCTTCATTGCATTTACTAGTTATTCAAATCTCAGAAAGTACTTCCCAACAGTTTCATCCTCTTTCATATTTAGCTGTTTAAACTGTACTCTGTAGGTTTGAAGCTTGGTGTCCTTTACTTTCTCATTACCTTCATAACTAGTAATGAGTTTTTCCCACATTTCTTTGGCAGGTTCTAAGTGCATAACTTTTGAAAATTCTTCTTCTACAATCCCACTCAGAATAACATTCATAGCCTTAGCATTGAAGATGAATTCTAGATTTTCATCCTTATTAGCTAGTACAACTGGTTTGACATAACCAGTCTCTACCACATCCCAGACATTTGCACCTAAAGCCATTATGTAGGTTCTCATCCTAACTTTTCAGAAGGCAAAGTTTGTTCTATTGAATAGAGGGGCCTTAATGGTTGACGTTCCTTCATGGCTAGACATGTTTAAGCTTACTAATCTACCTTTAAATAAAAGGAAACGACTCTGATACCAATTGTTGGACAACTGAGAGGGGGGGTGAATCAGTTGTTACTGTTCTTAAACAATTATGCCCATTTTAAAATCTTTACAGAACACTCAATGGCAATCACAATAAAGCAGGGAAGTAACGAATAGAATATTCAACATCAATCACGCACATGAAATATATAGAGACATATATTTCTTGAGGAAACCCATAAAGGGAAAAACCTCTTCTTCTTGATATGATAAGTAATATTCATTTTTTGTACATTATCATTCTTATGAGCTCCAACTCTTCTTGAGGATACAATCTCTATTTTACAAGAAGAAACTTGCTGAGAGCACCAAATCTCTGGTTTCTCTAGCACTCACTAGAAGGAAGCACCAACTCCCTGAGTGTTCCAACACCAACTGGATGAAAGCACCAACTTCCAATCACATAGGCACCAACCTATATAACATAGAACAATAGTTCTCCCTTGCACCACCCTGCCGCCCTGGTTTTTCTGGCTGCAACCATATGGAAGCTACAACTCCCTAGCGACGTGCTAACTCATTTAGGATTTCTCATTTTGCCAAGTTGGAGGACTACTCACCTCCCTTCTTCCAACTTTCGATTTTCTGAAACCCACTCTAGATCAATGACCCACATCCCTCTGTGATCCAACGGTTGTGATCAACTCACGAACTCAGACTTCTCGATATATGTGGACTGCTCAACGCAGTTCTTCCGATTCATGATTTCATGAATCTACTTTATTGGCTACCACGTGTCCTTCCCAGATGAACGACTAGGATTGCTGCGACTCCTAGCTCCTTGGGTATTTGCCTCCTGCCTTCCCAAAATTTGAGAACATCAGATCAATGGCTCACAACTCCACATGATCTAACGGTCTAGATCAACTCATGAAATCAGACATCATATCAGATCAATAGTCCATATCCTCGGTGATCCGACGACTCATATCATTTCGCGACTTCGCATATCGAGAGTTCCTACAACTCTCACCTTTGACTTGTCCAGTTTGAGAGTCAGCAAAATGTTGACCTCTTGCCACGTGTCCTCTGGATCCAACAACCCAGATCATTTCACGACTTCTCCAGTTTGCGAGTCAACAAAATGTCAATATCTCACCACGTATCCTCTGGATCCAACGGTTCAGATCTCATCGTGATTTCGCATTTCCCAGAATTGGAGGATGGATCTTGGCCATTATCCTCTTCGCAGATATACTGGATCCATTAACAAAAATCTATGAGCACTGAGAAGTTCTCTTGTTGTAGACGATCCATGGGCATTGTTGCCCTAGATTGTTGACTATGTAACCCTGTAACCCCCTGTATGCAAAGAAAAAAACAAGTGGGAGAATGTTGGGTATGTGTTATATTCTTTGCACGAGTAGTAGTGTGTGCATTGCGCTAGACACACAGGGGGGTGCAGGGGCAGCACCCCCGAGAAATTTTTTTCTGGCTCGGGAAACGTGTCACATATTTAGGTGGTTTTTCAGCACATGGTTTTTTGCCGATGGTTTTCTATTTCCGGTTAAGGATTTAGGGTTGTTGACTAATCCAGGTGATGGGGTTAGGGTTTTGGATACTTCTGGATCCTATATGTATATTGTATTGTAAACAATGTATTATGCTGAATGAATATAGAATATCTTGTTTTTCTCGGTTTGGCTTTTTAGGGGAAAAATATCTATGTAATGTTTGTATTTACCATTGTATCTTTTTTGTTCTTTTACTGAAAATCTGTTCACAGTAAATATTGTACAAGGTTAAAATCTACATAGTATGGTATGGTATGCCTTTCCTTGGCTTTCCTTGCCATGGTATGTTATGGTATGGTATGGTATGCCTTGCCTTGCAAGGAAAGGCAAGTGAAGGAAAGGTATGCAAGGTATGCAAGTGAGGGAAAGGAAAGTGAAGGAAAGGTATTCCATGGCATTCCTTGTCATTCCATGCCATGCCATGCCATGCCTTGCCTTTCCATGCCATTACTTTCCTTTCCTTCACTTTCCATGCCTTGCCATTCCATGCCTTTCCTTCCCATGCCATGAAATGCATTTTGTTGCTTTCACTTTCCATGTCATGCCTTCCTATTCCTTTTCTTTCCATGCCATGCCTTCCCATGCATTCCTTGCCTTCACTTGACATGTCATGCCTTGCCATACCTTACCTTTCCATGACATGCCTTTCCTTTCCATTCCATTCCTTTCCATTCCATTTCCATGCCAATTCTATGCCTTACCAAGCCATGGTAGACCATGTCATGTCTTGCCTTTCCATGCCTTTCCATGCCATGCCTTTTCTTTGCATGTATTTCCTTTCATTTCCTTAGCTTTCCTTGGTATGTTATAGTATGGTATTCCTTGCCTTGGTATCATATCCTTGGCATAGTATGGTATGGTATGGTATGGTATGCCTTTCCTTGCTAAGCCATGGTATGGTATGGTATGGTAGGCCTTTCCTTGCCTTTCCATGGTATGGTATGGTATGGTATGCCTTGCATACCTTTCCTTGCCATGTCTTTCCTTTCCATTCCATTCCATGCCATGCCATTCCATGCCTTGCCTTCACTTGCCATGCCATGCCTTTCCATGCCATGCCATGCCATGTTATGCCTTCCCATGCCATGCCTTGCCTTCAATTTCCATACAATGCCTTGCCTAAATGAAAAAGTTTAATACATAAATGAACAAGTTTAATACATAAATATTTATTGTACTAAATGAACAAGTTTAATGCATAAAAATTATAATCAAAAGATTCATTAAGCACGTAATTCTACAACTTCTTATGCCATATATCTTAGATAAAAATAATTTCGTGAGAATTTTAATGTCATAACATAATCTCTCTTTATTCATATATAGAAGGTATATTCATAGTTTTCAAACATGGATTATTATAATTAATAGGATTTACCTAGACCTAGACCTAAACCTAGACCTACACCTAGAGCTAGACCTTGCCTTGCCTTGCAATGTCATGCCATGCTCATCTTTTTCATGTCTTTCCTTGCAATGTCATGCCATGCTTATGTTTGTCATGTCTTGCCTTCGATTTCCTTGCCTTGATTTGAATTTCCTTTCCTTTCCTTGCATTTCCATACCAACATGTCCCTTAATGGATCGAGGAGGCGAGTTGCATCTTGTGATATCGAGGAGGTGAGTTGCCAATAGGGTAATATTGTTCCTTGACCACATCCACAAAACAATCCCTAGTGGGATCGACCCCATATATTTCAGACTCCTCTATGGAAATTTTCTCCCAGTAAGTTTCCCACCAATGTTTGACATGGGGGAGAGCCTTAAGGAGTGCGATGGTGATCTTTTCCCTGTCAGAAAAATGGTGAAGAGAGAAATAACCTTCTATCATATTTAACCATTTGTCTAGGTCATCCGCATCTATCTGACCTTCAAATACATGAATATCAAAATTAACATGTACCTTGAAAGGAGAGGTGCCTCCAAAGTGGTTGCTTGATAAAGACGTTCATGTTCTTATCGACAGGCGTTGAAGGATGTGGGAAAAAAATTCCATCATTTTGTCCCTCTGTCGCGTGAGAGCTTGCTCAAGCAAGAGATTAATATAATCTTTTGCTCCGTCATTTTTATTTTCTTCCACCATGGAGGGTTTCTTGGGAGTGCGAGAGAGATTTTCCCCAAGAGAGACAAGATCGAGACCCAAGTTTCTATTATTGGACCACGTCGGAGACATGCACTGAAAAACAATCAAGAGCAGCCTGCTCTAATACCACTGATCCACATTATTTTCGGCATGAAATGAGAGTGGAGATATAATAAATAAATGTACATAGATATCTCGGATATCCAATATTATAACATAAATGTATCAGAGATGCAACCATAAACATAGATACATAGTAATACACAATTTTCTATTAATGAGCGAAAATTTAGAAAGGCTGTAAAATACAGAGTGAAAGACTCGCTAGAATGGTGGCAACTTATCTCTGAGAAGAGATGTGACAGATACTCGCATCCGTGAGAAGATGATTCTACAATGAGGCTCCAAAGGCCTTTTTTATCATAAATAAAATCCAAAACCCTAACCCAGGAAGATGAAAAGGCAACAATTTTGTGGACCCCGTTTTGGGTAGTTTGGTGTATCAACTTCTCGGGGGCGTAACTTTGGCATATGATCTCGGTTTGGGGCACACAATAGCTCGTTGGAAAGGTAAATTTTAGGAGATTCATTTTGGGGGCTGATTCATATCCTTTGGGCATAATTGAGAAGCTGGATCCCAAAAAACCTTCATTTACGCCCTCAAAATGGCCCCGGAAGTTAAAAACTGCTAAAAATAGTAAATTACCAAAATTGCTAGAAACCTGTTTTGAGCCAGTTGGAAAAGGTAGGTGGCCACCGATATCCACCTGGATCAATCCTTCCTCCTTAGGAAGCAATGGTATCCATTGCATTGAGCTCTTGGGGGAGAGGGAAAAGAGTTTGCTGAATCTGCGGCTTGATGAGCTGCTTTCCTTGTTGGAGAAGTTGCGTTGCTTAGCTTTTTGAAGGTTTTCATGAACTTGTGGTTGGAATGGTTGGACCTTTTTAACCAGTCTAGATACATAATATGTCTGGTTGAAGAATAAATATTTTCTCTTTGTTGCAGTCTTGTTGACCTGCTTCTATTTGATAGAAGGTGCTCGGGCCAAGGCTGTAGAGGTTGCAGTATCCTTATGTTCACCTTTTGAATAGATTGTGAAGCTAAATTTTGTAGAATGAGATACTACCTTGCGGAACTATTTAGGTGGGACAATATTTGAAACCACCTTTGATATTCTATAGAGATGACCCACCAAAGTAAAAATGACACTATGGGGTCGAGACTCATAGATAGCATGGTTCTTCCGCATATATGGCTGGCCCAAGATAACATCACAGACATCTAGTGGGGCAACATCACATAATACCTCATCCTTGAAGGGCTGGATGCCATATGAAAATCGACACTACTGGATGACACAAAAATCTTGTCCTTGTCGAAGCCACCCAATGTTGTATGGTTCTAGGTGTGGTGTTGTCAACAATCTGAATTGTTTGATGACGTCTGTTGAGATGAGGCTCTTCTCACTTCTGCTATCAACAATAAAGTGTAGTGGGGTCCCCTTCACCCACATCTGTGAATGAAAAAATCGCTCCCCCTCTTCAGAATATGTGGGTTCTTCTGGTTGAATTCCCGCGGTCATGACAATAATAGTGGGATATGCATCGATGATCTATCTTCTATCATTATTTTCTAAATCAGTTTAGAAATCAGGGTTCAACTCCTTTTCTTTGATCTTGGCCACCAATGACTGTTTTGAGCAGCATTCATCAGTGTTGTGCCAAGGGATTTATTGGAAATCACACCATTTTCTGATGTCCTTCTTTGTCTTTCCATGACCCTTCTTTTCCTGTGGCTCAAACTGGTTTTCAGGAAGCTGTTTGTTAGGGTCATATTTCTCATACTTTGGTTGTTGTGGATTTGCAAATCTGAAATACCATTTTTTCTAGTGTCTAAATTTCTCCTCTATTCTAACAACATATCGATACACAACACCAAGTGATGAGATATCTATAAAATTCATTTCAGTTTGGATGTATTTGTGTAGAGCCTCGCGATATTTCAGAACCAAATTCTGCTCGGAGTCTTTGATACCCAGCTTGGTGTGCAAGGTATGGAAGGTGTCGGTGAACTAAGACACTTCTTGGCCCCTCTCTTGTTGTGGTGTGGTCCATCTCATGTACTGGTATTCATAGTTTCCAACAATGTAATATTGTTCCTTGACCGCATCCACAAAAAAATCCCAAGTGGGATAGTCCCCATATATTCCAGACTCCTCTATGGAACTTTTCTCCCAGTAAGTTTCCCACCAATGTTTGACATGGGGGAGAGCCTTAAGGAGTGCAAAGGTGATATTTTCCCTATCAAAAAAATGGTGAATAGAGAAATAACCTTCTAGCAGATTTAACCATTTGTCTAGGGCATCCGCATTTATTTGACCTTCAAATACGGGAATATCAAAATTAACCTATATCTTGAAAGGCAAGGTGCCTCCAAATTGGTCACTTGATGAAGACTTTCATGTTCTTATCGATAGGCGTTGAAGGAAGTGGGAAAAATTTTCCATCATTTCGTCCCTCTATTGCGTGAGAGCTTGCTCAAGCAACAGATTAATAGAATATTTTGCTCCGTCTTTTTTCATTTCTTCTACCATTGAGGGTTTATTGGGCGTGCGAGAGATATTTTCCTAAAGAGAGTCAAGCTCGAGACCCAACTTTCTATACTCGGACCTCGTCGGGGACATGCACTGAAAACAGATCAAGAGAAGCCTATTCTGATACCACTGAACCAGATTATTTTCGACACGAAATGAGAGTGGAGATATAATAAAGAAATGTACAGAGATATATCAAATATCAAATATTATGACATAAATGTATCAGAGATGCAACCATAAACACATATACATAGTAATACATAATTTTCTATCAATGAGCGAAAATGTATAAAGGCTGTAAAATACAGAGTGAAAGACTCGCTAGAATGGTGGAATCTTATCTCTTTGAAGATATGTGACGACTACTCACATCCATTCAAAGATGATTCTACAATGAGGCTCCAAAGGCCTTATTTATCATAAATAAAATCTAAAACCCTTACCCCAGAAGATGAAAAGACAACAATTTTGTGGACCCCGTTTTGGGTAGTTTGGTGTATCAACTTCCTGGGGGCGTAACTTTGGCATATGATCTCCATTTGGGGCACACAATATCTAGTTGGAAAGGTATCATCGAGGATATTAATTTTGGGGATCAATCAGAGAATTCAACTATTATTGAGAATCTCTATCTATAAAAACCTTCATTTAGGCCCTCAAAATGACCCCAAAAGTTAAAAACTACTAAAACTAGTAAATTACCAAAATTGTAAGAAAACTATTTTGAGCCAGTTGGAAAATGTGGCTGGACACTGATATCCACCTCGATCAAGCCTTCCTCCTTAGGAAGCAATGGTATCAATTGCATTTATTTCCCGGGGGAGAGGGAAAAGAGTTTGTTAAAGATGCATCTTGATGAGCTGCTTTCCTTGTTGGAGAAGTTGCTCTGCTTATCTTTCTGAAGGTTTTCACGAACCTGTGGCTGGAAGAGTTGGACCTTTTTAACGATTCTGGCTACATGAGATGTTTGTGTGTAGAAGGAATATTTTTTCTCTTCTAGAGTCTTTTTGACCTGCTTCTGTTGGATAGAAAGTGCTCGGGCCAAGGCTGTAGTGGTTGTAGTATCCTTCTGTTCACCTTTTGAACAGATTGTGAAGAAGCTAAATTTTATAGTATGAGATACTACCTTGTGGTACTATTTATTTAGGATAGTAGTCAGAACCACCTCTAGTATCCTGTAAAGATGACCCCCAAAGTAACAATGACACTACAGGGTCGAGACTCATAGATAACATGGCACTTCCACATATATTTCTGGAGCAAGAGAACATCACAGAAATCCAGTGGGGAAACATCACATAATACCTCATCCTTGAAGGGTTGGATGCCATATGACAATTGACAATGTTCGCTGAAATGAAGATCTCATCCCTGGCGAAACCACCCGATGTTGTATGGTTGTGGGTGTGGTTTTTTCGACAATCCCAATTGTTTGATGACCTCTGCTGAAATGAGGTTCTTTTGGCTTCCGCTATCAACAATAAAATGCAACGGGGTCCATTTCACCCACATTTGTGAATGAAAAAGACACTCCCTCTCTTCAAGATCTGTGGGTTCTTCTGGTTTAATTGTTGCGGTCGTGATAATAGGAGTGGGGTCTACGTCGATGATCATCTTCTATCAATATTTTCTGAATCAAATTTTGAATCAGGGTTCGGCTCCTTTTCTTTGATCTCAACCACCAATGATTGTTTTGAGTGACATTGATCGGAGTTGTGCTATGGTATTTTGTGGAAATTACACCATTTTCTGGTGTCCTTCTTTGTATTTCCATGACCCTTGATTTTCCTGTAGCTTAGACTAGTTTTCATGAAGTTGTTTGTTAGGGTTGTCTTTCTCATTCTTTGGTTGTTTCTGATTTTAAGATCGACACTCTCATTTTTTCTGGTGCCTAAATTTATGCTCGATTGTAACAACATATCGATATGCAGCACCGAGTGATGGGATATCTAGAAAATCCATTTCTTTTTGGATGCATCTGTGTAGAGCCCCACAGTATTTCAGAACCAAATGTCATTTAGAGTATTTGATACCCATCTTGGTGCGCAAGATATGGAAGTTGTTGGTGAAATCTGACACCGCTTGGCCCCTCTCTTGCCGCATTGTGGTCCATCTCATGTACTTGTCTTCATAGTTTCCAACAGGGTAATCATGTTCCTTGACCGCATCCACAAAAAAATCCCAAGTGGGATCGACCCCATATATTCCAGACTCCTCTATGGAACTTTTCTCCCAGTAAATCTCCCACCAATGTTTGACATGGGGGAGAGCCTTAAGGAGTGCGAAGGTGATCTTTTCCCTATCAGAAAAATGGTGAACAGAGAAATAACCTTCTAGAAGATTTAACCATTTTTCTAGGGCATCTGCATCTATCTGACCTTCAAATATGGGAATATCAAAATTAACATGTACCTTGAAAGGAGAGGTGCCTCCAAAGTGGTTGCTTGATGAAGATGTGTCTGTTCTTATTGACAGGAATTGAAGGTGTTATAAAAATAGGATTGCAGAGAAATAAAATAAAACAAACACAGAAACAAAACACATAAGATACACAATACAATAGAGACACAGATATACATGGTTCACCCAATGTGGGCTACGTCCACCAAAAAAATTGCCAGGTCCTTCCTTTATTATTATCCATCAAATGAAAGGATACAACCTATAGAAAACTCGTTGTAACTTCCTCTTCTTTCTCTCACAATATCCTCTCTCATAATACAATATTCGTTATAATGCATAACCGCAATACATTTCCCTCATAAAAGAGGGTTGCCTTCAATGGAAAAAAACCCTAACATAACTTCTACCATCATATCTGCGACCTTGTAATGAACGATCTAGATTTACAATGAAATTACAATATACATTTACAAGGAAAATTTTCCTTCAGGGGCTTCGCCCCAGAACCCCCACTGAGGGCTTGCTTTCCCCTGGACCCCCC
>ML779979.1:147352-166084 GCA_009831015.1 Picea engelmannii
GTACATTATTTTGGGGTGTTAAGTCTTCATGGGGTATAAAAACAACTGAAAAAAAAAGACCTCTGAATCAGGAAGATAATCAGGCTCCACAACAAAAAATATCCCACTTGGAGACTGGTCTCAACAACTCCACCGTTGTTTTATCTGCTAGACTATGAACGTTCTTGGACCTGAAAATTTTCTCATCTTCACCTTCATGCTTGAAGACCAACTAAAACTGAGCAATAACTCAGTTTCTCCTTGGTTACTCCCTTTGTTAACATGTCTGCATAATTTTGGCTAGTGTGTGTCTTTTCCAACTTCAAATTTCCATCTTCCAAGATGGATCGTATGAAATGGTACCTCAATTCTATATTCTTAGTATATAAATGGAAGGCTGAGTTCTTTGCAAGATGAATGGCACTCTCACTATCACAGTACAACTTGTTATTCTCCTTCTTCTTTCCCAATCCCTCCATAAACCTCTGTAACTAAATCATTTATTTACTAGCCTCTGTAACAACAACATACTCTGCTTCTGCTGTTGAAAGTGAAATAACCTTTTTTAGTTTCGAAATCCAACTTACTTGTGTTCCACCTATAGTAAAAACATACCATGTGGTGCTCCTCCTGCTATCTTTATCACCTTCCATATCTGAATCAACATATCGCTGTAGAAAAGTGTCTGAACCTCCAAAACATAATGCATGAATAACAGTACCTCTCAAATGACCGAGAATCCACTTTACTTCCTCCCAATGTTCTTTACCTGGATTGTTCATATACCTGCTCACAAATCCCACTACATGTGCAATATATGGTCTTGTGCAAACCATCGCATACATCACGTTGCCAATTTTTGATGAATAAGGGACCCTGGACATGTATTCTATCTCCTCCTTTATTTTGGGACACATTTACTTATTTAATTTGAAATATCTGGCCAAAGGTGTACTAACTGGTTTTTCATTCTTCATTCTAAACCTCTCCAACACCTTCTCTATGTACTCACCCTGAGACAATGTCAATTTGCAATTTTTCATGTCTCTTGTTATTCTCATACCAAGGATTTTCTTTGCAGCACCCAAATCCTTCATCACAAATGAATTATATAATTTCTTCTTGAGTACATTTATATCCTGCATATTAGACCCTGCAACAAGCATGTCATCTACATACAATAGCAAGATAATATAGATTCCATTTTCTAGCTTTTTAAAATAAACACAGTGATCAGAATGACATCTACTATAACCATGTTCTGTCATAAACCTGTCAAACTTCAAATACCACTGCCTTGGAGATTGCTTTATTCCATAGAATATCTTCTTCAACCTGCATACCAAATTCTCCTTCCCTTTAACCTCATACCCCTGTGGCTGCAACATATAAATCTCTTCCTCCAAATCCCCATGGAGAAAATTTGTTTTTACATCTAACTATTCAAGATGTAAATATTTTACTACTACAAGACTTAAAATAGTCCTAATTGAGTTCATTTTAAGAACATGAGAAAATATTTTATCAAAATAACATTTCTGCTGTGCAAACCCCTTTACAACAAGTCTAGCCTTGTACCTATTTTTTCCTCCATCTTCTTCCTTCAACTTGTAAACCCATTTATTTTGCAATTCTCTTTTTCCTGTAGGAATCTTAATAAAGTCCCAAGTCTAGTTATTTACCAAGGAATCCATTTCCTCTTTCATGCCTTCCTCCCATTTCTTTTTTTTGTCTACCTATATTGCTTCTTCATAACATTCTCGTTCACCAGAATCAGTCAACAACAAATAATACAATGAAGGAGAGTATCGTTCAGGGGGTCTACTTAACCTGGTAGATATTCTAACAACACTTGCAGGAGTTTGAGGTACTTGTTTCTCCTGTTGTTGTACATTTTGATTTTCTGGTTCCTTTGGAATTTCTTTTTCAGTGATCTCATCAAGCACTAGGTATTCTAGTTTTTCTTTTTTCTATTTCTTTCCCTGCAACTGATCTTTGTACATGACCTTCTCATTGAATATGAAATCTCTAATCCTAATGATTTTTTTATTTTCATAATCCCATAAGTGAAAAAAAAATCATTAACAATGTATCCAATAAAGGTACACTTCTTGGATTTTCCCTCAAACTTTGTTCTATTTTCTTTATCAATATGGACAAATGCTTCACATCCAAAAGTCTTCAAAAAATAATAGTTTACCTTTTTACCTGTCCATGCCTCCTATGGAATTTTACCATCCAAAGAGATTGAAGGTCCTCTGTTTATTAATTAAACAACAGTATCTATAGTATCTTCCCAAAACTATAAGGGAAAACCAACATGAAATCTCATACTCCTTGCACACTCTATGATTGTCCTGTTCATCCTTTTTGACACACCATTTTCTTGTGGTGTTCTTGGAACTGTCTTCTCTCTACGAATCCTATGGTATGAACAATAATCATCAAACTCCTTGCTTCAATATTCACCTCCATTATCTTATGTGAGACACTTCAACCTTTTTCCTGTATCATTCTCAACCAAATATTTCCATTTCTTAAAAGTATCAAAAACATCAGATTTTTGTCGAATGCAATAAACCCAAGTTTTTCTAGTTGCATCATCAATAAAAGTAACATAATAACGAGAGACACCAAGATATGATACCTGATCTGGTCCCCATACATATGTATGCACAATATCAAACCTTTCACTCTTCTTTTCTTTTCCGACTTTGAGAAATCTAACTCTCTTCTGTTTTCCATAAACACAATGCTCACAGAAGTCCAAATCAATTTGTTTAAGATCTGGCAACAAATTTCTTTTGTGAAGTATTTTCATCCCCTTCTCAATCATGTGTCCAATCCTATGATTCCAGAGTATTGTATCCACTCATGTAGAAGCTAAAGAGATAAAAGAGTCAGTATTACCAGTACATAAATATAATGTACCTACCTTCTCTCCTTTTTCTATCACCAATGATCCTTTGGTGACCTTCCACACCTTATTTATAAATATGGATATACAAACTTCACTTTCCAACTACCCTATTGAAATTATGTTTTTCCTTATATCTGGAACATGTCTTACCTCTTTCAACAACCATTGGTTTCCATTTCTTTTCTTTATTTTTACCTTTACCATTCCAACACTTTTGCATGGTGCATCATCACCCAAATGAACCTGTCCAAAATCGCCTTGAACATAATCTAGAAAATGTTTCCTATGGGGTGTGGCATGAAATGAAGCCCCTGAATCTACCCCCCAAGACTCGGAAATATTATCTACAAAAATAATCAAAGCATCTTGCAACACATCACCTGTTACATTTTCTTCCTAATTTTTCTCCTGCTGTCCATCTCTTTGTTTCTTTGGAGCTCTGTAGTATTTCTTCAGATGTCCTTTCTTCCCACAATTCTAGCATGCTATCTTTCCAAGTCTAGATTTGGATCTGCCCTTCCTAGAATTCCCACAGTTCCGTGATCCCTTTCCTCTATCCTTTTGTCTTCCCATGTTCTCCATGTTCAACACATTACCTGATGTCTCACCTGTGCTTTTCTGTCGCATTTCCTCACTAAGGATAACACCAACAACATCATCAAATTTTAAATTATTTGAACCAAAGGCAGATTTACTTACATCCATGACTAAGCCTTTCCATCTTTCTGGCAATGAGCACAAGATTAGAAGAGCCTTGACCTCATCATCAAAGTCCACTTTTACATAACTTAGTTGATTAGTAACCATATTAAATTCATTTAAATGATCTGCAACAAACCCACCTTCTGACATCTTCATGTTAAATAATATATTCATTAGAAATACCTTATTGGAGGTCTAGGGTTTTTCATACAGTTTATCCAACGCTTCCATTAGATCCTTCGCTTTCTTTTCTTTCGAAATATTGAAAGCCACCGACGTTACCAGGCTTAGTCGTATCGTTCCTAGAGCCTTTCTGTCAAGAATCTCACATTCTTCGTCCTTCATAGTCGTCAGAGTCTTTGATATTCCACCCAATGGTAGGAATAGATCCTTCTGATATAAATAATCTTCCATCTACATCTTCCATACTGGTAGTTTTGGTCGTTAAATTTCTCGACCCTAAACTTTCCATCTTCCTTCATTGCTCCCACTTGAACCAGGAACCCTCTTTTCATGCGAGTTACCTTTTGCTCTCATACCAGTTGTTAGAAAGACAGGATCGCGGAGTAATAAAATAAAACAAATGTGGAAATAAAACACAAAAGATTCACAATACAATAGAGACACAGATATACATGGTTCACCCAGTGTGGGCTACGTCCACCAGAGAAATTGCCAGGTCCTTCCTTTATTATTATCCGACAAATGAAGGGATACAACTTGGAACAAACGCGTTGTAACACCCTCTTATTTCTCTCACAATCTCCTCTCTTAGAATACAATATTTGTTTTAATGCATAGCCACAATACATTTCCCTCATAAAAGAGGGTTGCCTTCTAGGGAAAAAAACCCTAACATAACTTCTATTATCAAATATGCGACCTTATAATGAATGGTCCAAATTTACAATGATATTAAAATATACATTTACAAGGCAATTTTTCCTTCGAGGGCTTCACCCCCGAAACCCCTCCAAGGGCTCGCTTTCCCCCGGACCCCCTAGCCAAGGAGATAGCCCCACATGGGGGAACCCCCCCCCTAGACTCCCCTACGTAGACGAATGTACATTCTTTTGGGGTGTAAAGTATTCATGGGGTATAAACATGGCAGAAAACAAAGACCTCTGAATCAAGAATATAATCAGGTTCCACAACCAACAAAATGATGTGGGAAAAATTATCCATCATTACGTCCCTTTGTTGCGCAAGAGCTTGCTCAAGAAACAAATTAATAGAATATTCTTCTCTGTCTTTCTTATTTTCTTTCGCCATGGAGGGTTTCTTGGTCGTACGAGAGTGATTTTCCTCAAGAGAGACAAGATCAAGACCCAACTTGCTATACTCAGACCTCATCGAGGACATGCACTGAAAAATGATCAACAACAGCCTGCTTTGATACCACTGATCCATATTATTTTCGACACAAAATGAGAGTGGAGATATAATAAATAAATGTACAGAGATATCTCAGATATTCAATATTATAACATAAATGTATCAGAGCTGCAACGATAAACACATATACATAGTAATACACAATTTTCTATTAATGAACGAAAATGTACAAAGACTGTAAAATATAGAGTGAAAGACTCGCTAGAATGGTGACAACTTATCTTTGAGAAGAGATGTGACAGCTACTCACATCTGTGAGAAGATGATTCTACAATGAGGCTCTGAAGGCCTTTTTTATCATAAATAAAAATCCAAAATCCTAACCCCAGAAGATTAAAATCCAACAGTTTTGTGGACCTCGTTTTGGGTAGTTTGGTGTATCAACTTACCGGGGATGTAACTTTGGCATACGATTTTCGTTGGAAATGTATCATCGAGGAGATTCATTTTGGGATCGGCCCCATATATTCCATACTCCTCTATGGAGCTCTGCTACCAGTAATTTTCCCACCAATGTTTGACATGGGGAGAGCCTTAAGGAATGCAAAGGTGATCTTTTTCTTATTAGAAAAATGGTGAACAGAGAAATAACCTTCTAGCAGATTTAACCATTTGTCTAGGGAATCTGCATCTATCTGACCTTCAAATACGGGAATATCAAAATTAACCTGTGCCTTGAAATCCGAGGTGACTCCAAAGTGTCCTCTTGATGAATACGCGCATGTTCTTATCGGTAGGCATTGAAGGATGTGGGCAAAATTCACCATCATTTCTTCCCTCTGTCGCGTGAGAGCTTGCTCAAGAAACAAATTAATAGAATCTTTTGATTCATCATTTTTATTTTCTTCCTCCATGGAGGGTTTCTTGGGCGTGAAAGAGCAATTTTCCTCAAGAGAGACAAGCTCGATACCCAACTTTCTATACTTAGACCTCGTCGGAGAAATGCACTAAAAAATGATCAAGAGAAACCTGCTTTGATAACACTGATCTAGATTAGTTTCAACACAAAATGAGAGCGAAGATATAATAAATAAATGTATAGAGATATCTCAGATATCCAATATTATAACATAAATGTATCAGAGATGCAACCATAAACACAGATACACAATAATACACAATTTTCTATTAATGAGCAAAAATGTACAAAGACTGTAAAATACAGAGTGAAATACTCGCTAGAATGGTGGCAGCTTATCTTTGAGAAGAGATGTGACGTCTAATTGCATTTTTGATAAGATGATTCTACAATGAGGCTCCAAAGGCATTTTTTGTCATAAATAAAATCCAAAACCATAACCTCGGAAGATGAAAAGCCAACAGTTTTGTGGACCCCATTTTGGGTAGTTTGTTGTATCAACTTCCCGAGGGCGTAACTTTGGCTTACAATCTCTGTTTGGGGTGCACAATAGCTCGTTGGAAAGGTATCATCTAGGATACTCATTTTGGGGGCTCAATCAGAGCCTTTGGCTATCATTGAGAACCTCGATACCAAAAAATATTCATTTAGTCCCTCAAAATGGCCCCAGAAGTTAAAAACTGCTAAAAAGAGTAAATTACCAAAATTACCAGAAAGTTGTTTTGAGTGAGGTGAAAAAGGTGGGTGGACACTGATATCCACCTAGATAAATCCTCCCACCTTAGGAAGCAATGGTCTCCATTGTGTTTATTTCCTGGGGGAGAGGGAAAAGAGTTTGTTGAATCTACGTCTTGATGAGTTGTTTGCCTTGTTGGAGAAGTTGAGTTGCTTAGCTTTTTGAAGATTTTCATGAACTTATGGCTGGAAGGGTTGGACCTTTCTAACTATTATGGCTACATGATATGTCTGTGTGCAGAAGGAATATTTAATCTTTTTTGCAAGCTTGTCGACCTGCTTCTGTTGGATAGAAGGTGCTCGGGCCAAGGCTGTAGTGGTTGCAGTATCCTTTTGTTCACCTTTTGAACAAATTGTGAAGAAGAAAAATTTTGTAGTATGAGATACTACCTTGAGGCACTATTTAGGTTGGACAGTAGTTGGAAGCACGTATGGTATCTTGTAGATATGACCCCCCAGAGTAACAATGACACTATGGGGTCGAGACTCATAGGTAGCATGGTGCTTCCACATATTTGGTTGGCCCAAGAGAACATCACAAATATCCAATGGGGAAACATCACATAATACCTCATCCTTGAAGGGTTGGATTCCATATGAAAATTGACACTGCTAGATGACACGAATATCTCATCCCTGGCGAGGCCACCCGATGTTGTATGGTTGTGGGTGTGGTTTTTCAACAATCCCAACTGTTTGACGACCTATGCTGAGATGAGGTTATTCTAGATTCCGCTATCAACATTAAAATGCAACGAGGCCCCCTTCTCCGACATCTGTGAATGAAAAAGGTGCTCCCCCTCTTCAGGATCCATGGGTTCTTCTGGTTGAATTGTTGCGATTGCGACACTAGCAGTGGAGTCTGCATCGATGATCTGTCTTCTATCAATATTTTCTTAATCAAATTTGGAAATAGGATTTGGCTCCTTTTCTTTGATCTCGGACACCAATGAATGTTTTGAGAGACATTCATCGGTGTCTTTCTAGGGGATTTTGTGGAAATCACACCATTGTCCAGTGTCCTTCTTTGTCTTTCCATGACCCTTCTTTTCCTATGGCTTAGACTGGTTTTCAGGAAGATGTTTGTTAGGGAGATATTTCTCATACTTTGGTTGCTGCATATTTGCAGATCCGAAATCTCATTTGTTTTGGTGCCTAAGTTTATGCTCGATTTTAATAGCATATCGATACGCAACACCAAGTGATGAGATATCTAGAAAAACCATTTCAGTTTGGAAGTATCTATGTAGAGCCCCATAGTATTTCATAACCAAATGTCCCTCGGAGTCTTTGATACCCATCTTGGTGTGCAAGGTATGGAAGGTTTTGGTGAACTACGACACTGATTGGACCCTCTCTTTCCATAGTGTGGTCTATCTCATGTACTAGCCTTCATAGTTTCCAATAGGGTAATAGTGTTCCTTGAACACATCCAAAAGAAAATCCCAAGTGGGATCGACCCCATATATTCCAGACTCCTCTATGGAAATTTTCTCACAGTAAGTTTCCCATGAATGTTGGACACGGGGGAGAGCCTTAAGGAGTGCGAAGGTGATATTTTCCCTGCCAAAAAAATGGTGAGCAAAGAAATAACCTTCTAGCAGATTTATCCATTTGTCTAGGGCATCCGCATCTATCTGAACTTCCAATATGGGAATATCAAAATTAACTTGTACCTTGAAAGGTGAGGTTCCTCCAAAGTGGCCACTTGATGAATACACCCATGTTATTATCGGAAAACGTTGAAGGATGTGGGGAAATTATCCATCATTTAGTCCCTTTGTCACGTGAGAGCTTGCTCAAGCAACAGATTAATAGAATCTTCTGCTCCATTGTTTTTAATTTCTTCCGCCATGGAGGGTTTCTTGGGCATGCGAGAAAGATTTTCCTCAAGTGAGACAATATCAAGACCCAAATTTCTATACTCAGACCTCATCGGGGACATGCATTGAAAAACAATCTAGAGCAACATGCTTTGATACCACTGATGTGGATAATTTTCGGCACAAAATTAGAGCGAAGATATAATAAAGAAATGTACAGAGATATATCGGATATCAATTATTATAAAATAAATGTATCAGATATGCAACCATAAACATGGATACACAGTAATACACAATTTTCTATTAATGAGCGAAAATGTACAAAGAATGTAAAATACAGAGTGAAAGACTCAGTAGAATGGTGATAGATTATATCTAAGAAGAGATGTGACGGCTACTCGAATCCATGAGAAGAAGATTCTACAATGAGGCTCCAAAGGCCTTTTTTATCGTAAATAAAAATCAAAACCCTAACCCCAGAAGATGAAAAGCCAACAGTTTTTTGGACTCCGTTTTGGGTAGTTTGGTGTATCAACTTCCCGAGGGCGTAACTTTGGATTATGATCTTCGTTTGGGGTGCACGATAGCTATTTGGAAAGGTATCATCGAGGATATTCATTTTTGTGCTCAATAATATCCTTCAACTATCATTGAGAAGCTCGATCCCAAAAAAAATTCATTTAGGCCCTCAAAGTGGCTCTGGAAGTTAAAAACTGCTAAAAATAGTAAATTACCAAAATGCCAGAAAATTGTTTTGAGACGGTTGGAAAATGTGGGTGGCCAGTGATATCCACCTGGATCAATCCTCGCTCCTTAGGAAGAAATGGTATCCGTTGCATTGAGTGCCTGGGGGAGAGGGAAAAGAGTTTGTTGAATCTACAACTTGATGAGCTGCTTTCCTTGTTGGAGAAGTTGTGTTGCTTAGATTTTTGAAGGTTTTCATGAACATGTGGTTGGAAGGGTTGGACCCTTTTAACCAGTGTGGCTACATGAGATGTCTGTGTACATAATAAATATTTGCGCTTTGTTGCAGTCTTGTCGACCTACTTCTGTTGGATAGAAGGTGCTCAGGCCAAGGCTGTAGTGGTTGCAGTATCCTTCTGTTCACCTTTTGAATAGATTGTGAAGAAGCTAAATTTTGTAGTATGAGATACTATCTTGCGGCACTATTTAGGTGGGACGGTAGTCAAAACCACCTCTGGTATCTTGTAGAGATGACCTTGCAGAGTAACAATGACACTATGGGGTCAAGACTCATAGATAGCATGGTGCTTCCACATATATGGCTAGCCTAAGAGAGCATCACAAACATCCAGTGGGGCAACATCAAATAATACCTCATCCTTGAAGGGTTGGATGCCATATGACAATCGACACTACTGGCTGACATGAAGATCTCGTCCCTGGAGAAGCCACCCAATGTTGTATGGTTGTGGGTGTGGTGTTGTCAACAATCCCAACTGTTTGACGACCTTTGTTGAGATGAGGTTCTTCTGGCTTCCGCTATCAACAATAAAATGTAGCGGGGTCACTTTCACTCACATCTGTGAATGAAAATGGCACTCCCCCTCTTCAGGATCTGTTAGTTCTTCTGGTTGAATTGTTGCAGTCGTGAAAATAGTAGTGGGATCTGCATCCATGATCTGTCTTCTATCAATATTTTATGAATTAGATTCTTAATCAGGGTTCAGATCCTTTTCTTTGATCTCAGAAACCAATGATTGTTTTGAGCGACATTCATCAGTGTTGTTCCAAGGGATTTTTTGAAAATCACACCATGTTTCGATGTCCTTCTTTGTCTTTACATGACCCTTCTTTTCCTGTGGCTTAGACTGGTTTTCAGGAAGTTGTTTATTAGGGTCATCTTTCTCATAATTTGGTTGTTGTGGATTCGTAGATCCTAACTCCCATTTGTTCTAGTGCCTAAATTTTGTCCCCATTTTAACAACATATCGATACGCAGCACTGAGTGATGAGATATCTATAAAACCCATTTCAGTTTGGATGTATCAGTGTAAAGCCCTGCAATATTTCAGAACTAAAAGTCGCTCGAAGTATTGGATGCCCAGCTTGGTGCACAAGGTATCAAAGGTGTTGGTGAACTTTGACACTGCTTGGCCCCTCTCTTGCCACAATGTGGTCTATTTCATGTACTTGTCTTCATAGTTGCCAACAGGGTAATATTGTTCCTTGACCGCATCCACAAAAAAATCCCAAGTGGCATCGACACCATATATTCCAGACTCCTTTGTGGAACTTTTCTCCCACTAAGTTTCCCACCAATGTTTGACATGGGGGAGAGCCTTAAGGAGTGCGAAGGTGATCTTTTCCCTGTCAGAAAAATGGTGAACATAGAAATAACCGTCTAGTAGATTTAACCATTTGTGTAGGGCATCTGCATCTATCTGACCTTCAAATACGAGAATATCAAAATTAAATTGTACCTTGAAAGGTGAGGTGCCTCCAAAATGGCCTCTTGATGAAGATGCATCTGTTATTATCACTAGGCGTTGAAGGATGTGGGAAATATTCTCCATCATTTCGTCCCTCTATTGCGTGAGAGTTTACTCAAGAAACAGATTAATAGAATCTTCTTCTCCGTCATTTTTCTTTTCTTCTGCCATGGTGGGTTTCTTGGGTGTGCGAGAGAAATTTTCCCCAAGAGAGACAATCTTGAGACCAAATTTTCTATACTCAGACCTCGTCATGGACATGCACTGAAAAATGATCAAGATCAACCCACTCTAATACCACTAATCTAGATTATTTTCAACACGAAATGAGAGTGGATATATAATAAATAAATGTACAGAGATATCTCGGATATCCAATATTATAACTTAAATGTATCAGAGATGCAACCATAAACAAACATACACATTAATACATAATTTTCTATTAATGAGCTAAAATGTACAAACACTGTAAAATACAGAGTGAAAGACTCGCTAGAATGGTGGAAACTTATCTATGAGAAGAGATGTGACGGCTACTCGCATCCATGAGAAGATGATTCTACAATGAGGCTCCAAAGGCCTTTTTTATCATAAAGAAAATCCAAAACCCTAACCCTGAAAGATGAAAAGCCAACAGTGTTGTGGACCCCGTTTTGGGTAGTTTAGTGTATCAACTTCCCGCTTCCCGGGGGCGTAACTTCGACATACGATCTTTGTTTGGGGCGCACGACAACTCGTTGGAAAGGTATATTCAAGGATATTCATTTTTGGGGATCAATCAAATCCTTAGGATATTTTTGAGAAGCATGATCCCGATAAACCTTCATTTAGGCCCTCAAAATGACCTAAGAAGTTAAAAACTGCTAAAAATAATAAATTACCAAAATTTCCAGAAATTTGTTTTGAGCCAGTTGGAAAAGGTGGGTGGGCACCGATATACACCTTGATCAATCCTCCCTCCTTAGGAGTAAATGGTATACATTGCATTGAGTGCCTGGGGGAGAGAGAAAAGAGTTTGTTGAATCTGCATCTTGATGAGTTGCTTTCCTTGTTGGAGAAGTTGCGCTGCTTAGATTTTTGAAGGTTTTCATGAACCTACGGCTGAAAGGGTTGGAAATTTTTAACCAATGTGGCTACATGAGGTGTCTTTGTGGAGAAGTAATATTTGCACTTTGTTGCAGACTTGTTGACCTACTTCAAATGGATAGAAGCTTCTCGGGCCAAGGTTGTAGTGGTTGCAGTATCCTTCTGTTCACCTTTTGAACAGATTGTGAAGAAGCTAAATTTTGTAGTATGAGATAATACCTTGTGACACTATTTAGGTGGGACAATAGTCAAAACCACCGTTGGTATCCTCTAGAGATGATCCCCCAGAATAACAATGACACTACGGGGTCAAGACTCATAGATAACATGGTGCTTCCAAATATATGGCTGGCGCAAGAGAACATCAGAGACATTCAATGGGGAAACATCACTTAATACCTCATCCTTGAAGGGTTGGATTCCATATGGAAATAGACATCGTTGGTTGACACAAAGATCTCGTCCCTGGCAAAGCCACTCGATGTTGTATGGTTGTGGGTGTGGTGTTTTCGACAATCCCAACTGTTTGATGACCTCTGCTAAGATGAAGTTCTTTTGGCTTCCGCTATCACCAATAAAATGCAACACAATCCCTTTCACCCACATATTTGAATGAAAAATGTGCTCCCCCTCTTTAGGATTCGTGAGTTATTCTGGTTGAATTGCTTCAATCGCGACAATAACAGTGGGGTCTGTGTCGATGATTGGTCGTCTATCAATATTTTCTAAATCAAGGTTCGACTCGTTTTCTTTGATATTGGCCACCAATGACTATTTTGAGCAGCATTCATCGGTGTTTTGCCAGGGGATTTTGTGGAAATCACACCATTTTTCAGTGTCCTTCTTTGTCTTTCCATGGCCCTTCTTTTCCTGTGGCTTAGATTGGTTTTTCGGAAGCTCTTTGTTAGGGCCATATTTCTCATACTTTGGTTGTTGTTGATTTGCAGATCCAAACTCCCGTTTGTTATGGTGCCTAAATTTCTACTCGATTTTAACAGCATATCGATACACAACATCGAGAGATGGGATATCCAAAAAATCTATTTCATTTTCGATGTATCTATGTAGAGCCCATAGTATTTCATAACCAAATGTTGCTTAGAGTCTTTGATACCTAGCTTGGTGTCCAAGGTATGGAAGGTGTTGGTGAACTCTGACACTGCTTGGCCCCTCTCTTTCCGCAGTGTGGTTCATCTCATGTATTGGTCTTCATAGCTTCCAATAGGTTAATATTTTTCCTTGACCGCAGCCACAAAAAAATTCCAAGTGGTATCGGCCCCATATATTCCAGACTCCTCTATGGAACTTTGCTCCCAGTAAGTTTCCCACCAATGTTTGACATGGGGGAGATCCTTAAGAAGTGAGAAGGTGATCTTTTCCTTGTCATAAAAATGGTGAATAGAGAAATAATCTTCTAGCAGATTTAACAATTTGTCTAGGGCATCCGCATCTATCTGACCTTCAAATACAAGAATATGAAAATTAACATGTACCTTGAAAGGCAAGGTGTCTCCAAAGTGGCCTCTTGATGAAGACAGGCCTGTTCTTATCGACATGCGTTAAAGTATGTGGGAAAAATTCTCCATCATTTCATCCCTTTGTCGCGTGAGATCTTGCTCAAGCAATATATTAATAAAATATTTTGCTCTGTCATTTTTATTTTCTTCCGCCATGGAGGGTTTCTTGGGCGTGCGAGAGATATTTTCCTCAAGAGAGACAATATCGAGACCCAAATTGATATACTCGGACCTTGTCGGGGACATGCACTAAAAAATGATCAAGAGCAACATGTTTTGATACCACTGAACCAGATTATTTTCGGCATGAAATGAGAACGGAGATATAATAAATAAATGTACAGAGATATCTCGGATATCCAATATTATAACATAAATGTATTAGAGATGCAACCATAAACACAGATACATAGTAATACACAATTTTCTATTAATGAGCGAAAATTTACAAAGACTGTAAAATACATAGTGAAAGACTCGCTAGAATGGTGGCAGCGTATCTCTGAGATGAGATGTGACGAATACTCACATATGTGAGAAGATGTTTCTACAATGAGGCTCCAAATTCCTTTTTTATCATAAATAAAATCCAAAACCCTAACCCCGGAGATGAAAATCCAACAATTATGTGGACCCCGTTTTGGGTAGTTTGGTGTGTCAACTTCCCGGGGGCGTAACTTTGGCATACGATCTCCGTTTGGGGTGCACGATAGCTAGTTGTAAAGGTATCATCGAGGAGATTAATTTTGGGGGCTCAATCAGAGCCTTCATTTATCAATGAGAAGCTCGATCTCAAAAAACCTTCATTTAGGCCCTCAAAATGGCCCGAGAAGTTAAAAACTGCTAAAAATAGTAATTTACCAAAATTTCTAGAAAATTGTTTTGAGCGAGTTGGAAAAGTTGGGTGGCCACCAATATTCACCTGGATCAAGATGCCCAATTCTCATTTAAAGGTTAGCATCGACCTTTTGGTGGTTCAATATGGAAACTTGTCTTTGTGAACCAATCGTTGCCCTTTTAATCCCAAGGTGCAGGATTATTTTCTTGCAGTTTGATTTTGGTCTAAATATCCGCGTCAAGTGCGTAAACCTTGTATTCATGGATCTTCCCCCACTATGAAGTGTAGATCAATTTTTGTTGTAGTCTATTGATATTATAGGAGTTTTTTAATGCCATATTTGTTTTGTTGGTTGGATTTATTCCCTTTCGTAGAGTATGAGAAAAATTGAAATACTTAAAGTAATAATGTACTATATGTAATAAGTTGTAATCAACCCACAAATAAAATATGTAGCACTGCTTGCCTATGTAGAAAGCAAGATTTTTTTCACCACTCTTCTCATATCTACAGTGTGCAGACACATTCTGCGCAGCACAATTGCAAAGATGACACAGTTCAATGTTATGTCGTTGGGCTCTCAGAACTTACTGCGCAGTTCCAAGACTGCGATGTAGATTGTGTGTTGTGGTGATAACACTAATAAATCAATTTCTTGTAATAAAATTAACACTGTGCCACTCTTAGCACATAAGCTCACATATATATTTTCAACATAGATTCAAGAACATATAAACCTAATTAAGCTTCTGTAAATATAGAGAGAAAGTATTTTCAAAGTGTTTGCATACAACCGAACTCAAAACTTGGAATCATTCTTGTGCAAAACTCATAAATATATCAACACACATAAATACTAGATGTATTACCAACTTGGGTGTTGTGTGTTGTTACAAAATACAATACTATGCAGAGCTTCGGCTCCAACAACTTCTGCAGACTTTCAGAAACAAAGCTTGTGTTTTCAGACTTCTCGAACTCTCTTCAAAGCTGTTGCTGCTTCTATTTATCAACTATATGTGTTCGTTTATTTACAAAATGAGAAATATAAAGACTAAGACTGAGACTTCGTAGAAGCTAACCTACTCAAACATTTAAAATAACGATAAATTTTGAATGACTCTATTTGATTAACAAGGCTCTAAAAGATTAAAGATTTGCTCATTAATAACACCTTGCTTGCAATAAAAAGTGAGTAACTTACAAACTTGTAATTAATATCTCCAACAACTCTTTGAGCCTAGCATTGTAATAACTTTGATATACATTTTTATTGATTTACAATATAATATATATTGCTTTAAAAAAAATAAAAATACAAAATACAACTGAAATATCCCACCTTTGTCCAAAGCTTATGCATAGTAATTCATGTAATATATGTGGCAAGTTCATCTTGCCATAGATTACTGATTTGCAATGTAATATATATTACATTTTCAATAATAAGATTGATACCCTGCCTTGACAACACTTATACATGGTAATTCATGTCCTTAAAAATTCGAATTATAATTTCAAAAATATGACTTTTGAAATAATAATAAACAAAACATCAGTACTATATTTTTCCTTTTTGGCTTCTTTAATATTATCTCTTGGATAAATAGTAAGTAGATAAATAGTAAATGTAAATCTAGCAAATTGACAAAGCTATACTTCTATGAGATGCAAGGCCAGGGCCCTGATGTTGTCACATACACCACGTTGATGAATGGACTCTGCAAAGTAGGAGGCAATAAAATTATTCGAACAGATGAAAGATACGGGTCATGTCCTTGATATGATTGCATATGTCACCATCATGGATGCACGAAGGCACACCACAAAAAAGCCAATATAATATGAGTGGGATATAGGAGTGGTTTAATTCACCTTGGTTCTCGACGAAGTTCATAGCCTGGATTGTGAGCGCACTTAGCACGAGAGCATATCCTGGAACCCAATTGGCTCCCTTCTTTATTGCATTGCGAAGGTCCAGTCCGATAAGGATAAGGAAAACAAACGTTCCTGATAAAAAACCCAACAACTGGGAAAGCTCACCGACGGTGAGGGGCGGCTCCTCCTCTCCATGACCTGCCATGATTGAAAACAACAGATTTTATCGATGGCTTCAATACATCGACATGACCAGCTAGCTATACAGGTTGGAGGATTTGGTTTGATGATAAAACATCTTAAAGGAATTTATAGAGCTCCAAGGACAGGTCTTCTTTATTCCCAAGACGTACAATAATGGATTTCTTGAGAAACCAGAAAATGGCGTGGGATAGGCACTATTCACATCGCTGTTCAAAGTATCATTCATATCCTCTAAAAAATATTTTTAAATCAGGTAAGAACTGTTTCTTTTAAATTAGAGTTATATTTTTATTGGAAAATTTTGATCATGAAATTTTATTTTATCTTATAATTTTTTCTAATTAGTATTTATTTAGATTTTTATCTTATGTTATGGTATTTTCTATTAAAATTACTAAAAAAAAATCAACTTAAAAATAAAATATTTTCAATCAAAAACCTACTCATATCTAAAATGAATCCATTTATATATCTCTTATTTAAACCAAAAAAATCTCTCTTACTTTTCTAAATTATATTTTCTAATTCAAAGAAATTCTCTCATTTTATTGATGATCATGATTAATATCCACTAGACCTGAATTGGTCTATCTGACCTTAAGAGCTTGAGATTCTTTAGAATTTTGTTTAATGCTCAAAAAACATTAAGAGAAACTTTCGAAAATCACCATACTTTTGTTGAGTTAAGAAATTAGGAAAGTTAGTAGTGTGACAAATATCTTATCTTATGGTTTTTTCTATTAAATTTCTTTAAAAATCAACTTAAAAACATAACATTGCCCATCAAAAACCTACCCATATCTAAAATGAAACCATTTAAATATCTCTTAAAAACATAACATTGCCCCTCAAAAACCTACCCATATCTAAAATGAAACCATTTAAATATCTCTTATACAACCAAAAGAAATCCCTCATACTTTTCTAAAATATATTCTCTAATTCAAAAAAATTCTAAAATTTAATTAAATATATATGGAAGCCATATAAATTTGTTAAAATATCTATTATACACCAAAAAAAATCCGTCGTACTTTTTTAAATTATATTCTCTGATTCAAAGAAATTCTCTCATTTTATTAAAGATATTATTAAATATATATGGAAGCTATATAAATTTGTTAAAGTATGGTTGTTCTTTTCATTTAAAAGTAGGGTTGTTTTTTTCATTTAAAAGTAAATGAGAAAAAATAAACGTGTTATTTTTATTTAAAATTACAAAAAAAAAAAAGATAGATATTCATCATAATGAAATGCTCCCCTCTTCTCAATAGCAAATACTAATTTTTATGGAATTATTTAATAGTAATGAAAAATAATATTTTTTATGAATTTATTTAACTATAAACAAAAAAATATACACATTATTTTCATTTAAAAATAAAGAAATAGAAAAAAAATAATTATGAACATTATTTTCATTTAAAAGTAAAGAAATAGAAAAAAAAAATTATGAATTTATTTAATATTAAAAGAAAAAAGTAAACATCTTACTTTCATTTAAAAATAAAGAAAAATAATAAATAATTACATTTACATAAGGAAATAGTCTCCTCTTTTTAATTACAAATAAGTTTTTATAAAAATTGAAATAATATAAAAAAGTAAAAAGAGGATCAATAATTATTTTTAAAATGTAAAAAATAACATAAATGTTATGTTACTCATGTAATTGTATTCTGTTAGTTAGTGCTAATTATATACTTGTATTTTTTAAATGTCATGTTCAAATATTTTTATGTTTTAAAAACTTTAATTATATTATTTTGATTTCTTTTTAATGTTATGTTCAAATATTTTTATGTTTTAAAAACTTTAATTATATTATTTTGATTTTAAATATCAAATAAAAAATAAGTTTTTCTTTTTTATATAGTTACTATTTAAAAGGATAGAAAAAAATAATAATTATCACTTAAAAAATAGAAAAAAATAATAATTATTATGTTATTAATGTAATTTTATTCTTGTTAGTACTATTTATGTACATGTATTCTTTTTAATGATATGTTCAAATACTTTTATGTTTTAAATGTTTGTTTAAACTTCAAATATTTTTTTATTTTTTTTAATATTTTTTCAATTGAAAGTATTGAAAAAGATAATAGAATGTGCAGTTTAATAAATGGTTTTTTTTAATGAAATAAACATATATATTAGATTTTATGATATTAGATTTTAAAATTTTGATATTTTAATTAGTTTAAAATAGTCTAATAAACATATATATTATGTTATTCAATTTTTAAAATTTGACATTTTAATTGATTTAAAATAATCTAAAATTTTATATGGAAAATTTTGTGATTAAAGTTTTGATTTATAAAATAAAATGGT
>ML779979.1:177277-190908 GCA_009831015.1 Picea engelmannii
TTGTTTATTTATTAATTTATTTTAGATAATGAAGGTTATTTAAAAAAAAAGAGTATTTAAAATGATTTAAAATAAAATATTTTTTCTAAATTTTATCATCAATATTTTTATAAATAAAATAAAATTATTATTTTCATCAAAGCTTTAGATTTTAAAAATTGTTTTTTTTTATAAATAAATCTATAAATTTAAAAAACATTCATATGACATAAAAATATCTACAAATTTTAAATTATTAATTTAATAAATACTATTAAACCCAAATCTATCAACTAACTTTCAGCCTATAAACTTAAATTTATTTACTAAATCAATTCAATATTTTTGGTGAATAAAAGTTATTTAAAAAATTAGTATTTAAATTAATTTAAGATAAAATATTTTTTCTAAATTTTATTATCAATATTTTAATAAATAAAATAAAATTATAATTTTCAACAAAGTTTTAGATTTTATAAATTGTTTTTTTTAAACAAATTTATAAATTTAAAAAACAGTGACGTGCCATTAAAAAATACTCACAAATTTTAAATTATTAATTTGATAAATACTACTAAACCCCAAGCTACCAACCAGCTTTCAACCTATAAACTTAAAGTTATTTACTAAATCTATTCAATATTTTTTTACGATTGAGTAAAGTTCCCAAACCTAGTGAAACTTCAGCCCAAATAAATCAAGGATAGTCAAAATTTCCTTTTTCTTAGATGCTTACCGAAGCAAATTCAATTTTATTGAAGTGGCCATAATAGCTTTACTCTGCATTAAAGTAAAAGAAATTCCATATTAAGTAGATAAATAGGATTTATCATTTATGTGGACAAAGCAAGATCAAACGTTACGTCTTGGTTGAATTGCGGAATTGGAATCTCATATAAAGTAGGTGTAAACTTTGCCGGGACCCACTTATTCTTCTCTAGATATGGCAACATGTGTTTTAAAAATACTTCAAAATATGATGGTTTATCTTGATTCGGAAGCACTAGCCAATGAGATATAGTATTGATGACATGAAGGATGGCAATCATCTCTTTTTCATAGGTGAACTTATCCAATTTTTTATCACACAATTGTAATTGTTTATTGATCAATTCCAAGGGGTACCCATATTAAACAAGTATAGCTCCCAAATTTTTACCTAAAACATTACATTTTAAGAAAAAATTCTTAGTGAAATCAAGCACGTCTAGAATATGAGTGTAGTACACATGTATTCCTTTAAAGATAAAAAACCCTTCTTAGTGGCCCTCATTCCATATAAAGGAATCCTTATTTTAGTATGGTGGTTAAGGGGATGCAATTATCCCATGATTATTCACAAGATTTCATAATTGTTATCCGGATTTTTCATAGTGAAATTTATTTTTATCGACATTTCAAATCCTTTACCTGGATTCATCTTCATGATAGATTAGTCCTGAAGATGAATCTAGGCAAAGGATTCGAAACGTCGATAAAAATGAATTTCACTGTGGAAAATCCGGATAACAATTCTGAAAACTCACACCACAGGAACCTTAAAACAATATTCACAAGATTGTTTTTGTATCATGTAAGTCCTAAGAAACCAAGTAATCTTTTCAGAGTCCTTGGGACACGACCAATATTACATAGCTTCAATTTTCTTAAGCCACTCACACCTCATATTGATCAATGATGTGACCCAAGTATTCCACTTTTGAAGCACCAAAATCACATTTGGAACGTTTGAGGAACAAATAGTTATCATTGTAGGAGTTCCATGTCTTTATCAACATGCTCCACATGTGCTTCACATATTATACTATAAATTGGGATAATGTCAAATAATACAAGCACACAATTATGTAGGAAGAACTAAAAAAACTTTTTCATGAGGTTGTGAAGGAGGATGTGGCAATGTCAAGACCAAAAGGCATCACTAGAAACTCATAATGTCCTTCATGTGCATGGAAGGTCATCTTAAGAATGCCCACCTCTTCATCCTAATTGGGTAGTACACCCTGAGTGAATATCTATTTTAGTGAAGAACTTAACACCATGAATCTCATCCAATAGATCATCAATAACTAGGATGGGAAATTTGTATTTGATGGTCAACTTATTGATACAATGGAAATCTACACACATGCATCGATTGTATTCTCTCTTCGATAACATAAATATTATGGATGAATAAGGGCTAGTACTAGGATGGATGACGCTAACCTCCAATAGTTCTTGAATAATATTTTAAATTTCATTCTTTTGGGAAAGATGGTGCTTATAAGGAAATACATTGGGTTGTTGCATATCTATAATTAGTGTAATTCCATGATCATGCTCACAATTGGAAGTGGGTAAGACACGAGGAGTTCAAACACTTGTTAATGCTTAGTTGAGGCAAACTATAAATTAGGGTGAATGTCCTTTTGGAGGTTGTCCATAACTTTAATGACATTACATTTGGACAAAATGCTCTCTTTTATTCAAGATAAAGTGGGTCACATAAAGTGGATCCCCCACACATTTTCACCTTGCGAGATTTGATCCCTTTCGAGGCTTGATAAATTCAGAGTTAAGATGGATCTAGGTTGTTATTTTATATTAGAAAATGTTATGCTAGTACTGTACAATGTTGTAATAAAAAATTGTTAGTGAAGGTTGAGGCCAAATATCCAAAAAATAGAGCATTCTATTGAAAAACATATTGTATTTATCTTCCCTAATCTAGCCTCTAAAGGCTCAACAAGTATATTTTCTTATGTATTGGTTAAGCAAGAAAACCATACATAAAATTTCTACGAAAGAAATAAAAAGAGTTACTTTTTTTTATGGCCAGGCTGGGTGTCAACATGTATAGTGCTTTGGGGCATTGCTCGATCAGCTTCCAATCACTTTTCCCACTTTAGGTCAAATGTAGGGATGAAGACACCTATCTCAACATATATTTCCAAATCAGGGAGTTGAATAATGGTCCCACCGACATCCAAGGAGAATTCCACAGAGGGATGAGGCTTCTAAGGACCTTGAATCCCCATTAAAAGAGGGAAAAGTATGTTCTGGAAGAAGGCCAATGTGGGTTGCAATCCTTTTAACCAATTACTGGAAGGTCTGGAGTTGCACATTAATCTCAAATTGTTTCCCACATTGTATTACAAGGAACATAGACACTTATTTTCCCTTTGTATTAATTCCAGTATGTGTTGGGTGGTGTCAATGACACACACCTCCCTCATAGAATTTCCTTGCTAAATTTGTTGGGAAACTTCATGCTTCAAGGGAATCCATCGTATACTCCAATTTATCACACTACATTAGAATACTACTAATTTGTTGTTGCATCGTCGACAATGACAATGGGCCATTGTAAACACAATGTATACCAATTTTTAGTGTGTAGATGTACCCCCTCAAATTTAACTTACCTAGTGTGCACAAGAACAATCAAGACTAGCGAAGCATATTACTTGGTACCATTGGTCAAGGAAAACACCAAACATTGTCCACTATAAATCGCCCAATACCACACACTAGACAAAACAACAAAGACAACAAACCAATTTACCAATGACAAAATAATAATGGAAACTCCAAACACCATATACATTAGACCACCAACTTCAGTACCAAGCACTAATTACTCTATAATGTACTTAACAACTTTATTTTAACCACTGGTTCGGAGATGGTAAGTTGTGGTCATTTTCAACTATGTGTCTTGTCGTTTAAACAAATCCTTAAATTCACTGGTGAAGATAATGTCATAATATGATGCAATGTAAGTGGGCATGCCATGCAACTTAAAAATCAAATCCATGAAGACTTGGGAGATTGTGGAGGTCATAAATGGGTGTTGTAAGGAACAAAATTGAGCATATTTGGAAAGTTGATAAACTACCACCATGATGATCGATTTTTTTCCTACTTTTAGGAGGCCCACTATAAAGTCCATGGAAATGTCAATTGGCAGTGTCTATAAGTCACTAAAAATATTTAGTATTTCACCCTTGTTCCTTTGTTAATCATGACATTCATCTACAAAAGTACATATGTCATTTTTTATTCCTCCCTAAAAAAAATAGTGCTTAGCTTGTTCAAATGTTTTCTAAAAGACATAGTGACCTACTATAGGGGATGAATGCAACACCTCTAACACCCTTAGTTTTAAATAAAAATTTGACACCAAAAAATCATGTCCTTTATACCACAAGGTATCCTACTACCAAGTATAACCTTTAGGGGGATTTGTGTCCTCTTTGAGTCTTTGGATGATTTGAACAACAATGACACTTACCAACCATTCTTGTTAGGATCCTATGATCCAGTGTCCTACAAGTAAGGATAAAGAAGATAGATCCTTCCTCCTCATATTTCCCATAGAAAGAATTAAACACCACATTCTCTTTACCCTTCTTATAGATGATCTCATAAGAATACCTATGCATCTTAATGACCCACTTATTCTTCTCTAGATATGACAACCTGTGTTTTAGAAAATACTTCAAACTATGATGGTTTATCTTGATTTGGAAGCACCACCCAATGAGATATAGGTGACAAGTATTGATGACATGAAGGATGGCCATCATCTCTTTTTCATAGGTGGACTTACCAATTTTTTTATCACACAATTATTTACTGGTCAATTCCAAGGGGTACCCATATTAAACAAGCATATCTCCCAAACCTTTACCTAAAGCATCACATTCCAAGAAAAAAATATTAGTGAAATCAAGAACGTCTAGAATATAAGTGTAGTACACATGTATTCCTTTAAAGATAAAAAACCCTTCTCAGTGGCCTTCATTCCATATAAAGGAATCATTTTTTTTTATCATGGTGGTTAATGGGAATGGAATTATCCCATGATTATTCACAAGATATTTTTAGTATCATGTAAGTCCTAAAAAACCACATAAGCTTTTCAGAGTCCCACGATTATTCACAAGATATCTTTAGTATCATGTAAGTCCTAAAAAACCACGTAATCTTTTCAGAGTCCTTGGGACATGACCAATATTACATAGCTTCAATTTTCTTAAGCCACTCCCACCTCATATTGATCAATGATGTGACCCAAGTATTCCACTTTTGAAGCACCAAAATCACATTTGGAATGTTTGAGGAATAACCAGTTATCATTGTAGGAGTTGCATGTCTTTATCAACATGCTCACATGTGCTTCCCATATTATACTATAAATTAGGATAATGTCAAATAATACAAGAACATAATTATGTAGGAAGAACTAAAAAAAAAAAAATCATGAGGTTGTGAAGGAGGATGTGGCAATGCAAATACCAATAGGCATCACTAGAAACTCATAATTTCCTTCATGTCCATGGAAGGTCATCTTAAGAATGTCCACCTCTTCATCCTAATTTGGTAGTACCCTGAGTGAATATCTAGTTCAGTGAAGAAATTGGCACCATGAATCTCATCCAATATATCATCAATAACTGGTATGGGAAATTTGTATTTGATGGTCAACTTATTGATAGCATGGAAATATAGACACATGCACCGATTATATTCTTTCTTCGATACCATAACTATTATGGATGAATAAGGGCTAGTACTAGGATGGATGATGCTAACCTCCAATAGTTCTTGAATAATATTTTCAATTTCATTCTTTTGGGAAAGATGGTGCTTATAAGAAAATACATTGGGTTGTTGAATATCTATAATTAGTGTAATTCCATGATCTTGCTCACAATCGGAAGTGTGTAATACAAAAGGAGTTCAAACATTTGTTGATGCTTAGTTGAGGCCAACTTATAATTGGTGTGAATGTCCTTTTGGAGGTTGCCCATAACTTGAATGACATTACATTTGGAAATAATGCTAGAGTGTCCTTCATTCAAGATATCACCCATACTATGAGAATTAAAAAGTTATAGGGAGTAAGATTGGAGACCCTTGAGGGTATGTTTATGGACCTCCTTAGTGATTCTCATGTATAAATCCTTGAAATCCATGGTAATTGGACCCAATATTTTTAACCATTATTCTCCTAGAACCACATCACAACCTACATTTCAATATAACACATGTGTGATTTGAGATGATAGTCTCCCATTTCAAGACACATTCTCACTCTTACCACCACATTTCAGCATACCACCATTGGATATCATAATGTGAAAATTATGCATCACATAGACATAACAATGGGTTTCTTCTATCACTCTCCATTGAATAAAATTGTGGGTGATTCCGCTATCAATTAAAACAACTAACTTTGGATGCTTAATGTAGCTAATCAACTTCAACATTTGATGAGTGGAAATTACTAATAAAGCACGGAGGGAAATTTGGGGTTCCTCACCAAAAACATTTGAGGTGGTATTGTCCTAAAGTGTATTGGTGGTTTCCTATAATTCTAGTTTGGGAGGGGCCACATTGAAAAGGTTCTCAGAATGATTAAGGAAGTCACATCAATTTGAAATAATTTATGTTCCTTACATTTATTCCCTCTAAAATACCTCTTGTCACAGTTATAGTAGATTTTAAGGCATTGGTGTTTTTTTGCTTCCTCCCAGTCCAAATTGTTGACTCTCAAGGGTTGAACGGGTAGAGGGAATGGTTGTAGAAGCCATAGGACGACGAGGCTGAGGAATAAAATAATTTTTTTTGACTGATAAAATTACCACCATTTTTGCTTCTCTAGGTCTTTCAAAGGCCTCCAACCAAGTATCTTGGAACTACATCATGACTTGTTCTTAAGTCTCCTTCTTGATACTGATGATAAATCATTCTTTCAAAAAAAAATCATTTAGACCATCTATGAGGATTGAAAATTATTTATAGGCATACACAATTTTTTTTATGACATTTGTTTGTCACAACTTAGTTAGACATCCCAAATAGTGAGTGTCTCTTTCAAAAGTAGCATAGATGGATTTCACAAATTGGGTCTAGGAAATTTATCTCCCATAGGATTTTTTATGTGATTTCCACCATGAACATCATTCTTGATCCAAGTATTGTATATAAGTTTCATCATTCCATGAACAATTCCATGGAGGGAGAACTAGTGTTCCATTTGGGTAACCCATCCTATTGGATCAAAACTATCAAAGTTGCTCAAAAATTCTTTCAGATATTGGCGCAACATATTGTTTTGTTTATATTGAAAGTGTAACATTGTGTGATACCATGCCCCATTAGAGGAGTCATATCTCCAACAAAACCTCCAAATACTAATGAATTCCTTTGTCTTTGAAAGTTGTATGTAGTTGGTTGGTGAGTGTGAAAACTTATCCTAGGCTTGGTGTCAAGGTGGGAAACTTGATGGTTGAGGTTAGTGAATGTGTTTCTAGGATAGTGACCTTGATGTCTAGGCCTTCGATGTTGTTCACATTTGTGTTCATATATGTAACCATGATAATCAAAGTTTTGATCCTACTACCCATGGAAGAGTTCCTTGTGGATTCCATTGGCCTTAGGATTCACCAAAAGGGACATGTGAGAACTATACCAATGTTATCAACACCATGTAGGGAGTTTGTTCAGACAATTCATTGAAAATAGTATGGACAAGTCCATTGGAAAAGTGTTATGAGGAAAATCTCTCTATGGCTAGGGTAAACCACAACAGACGGAAATGAATGTAGAAATCAACTCTATTCTAAATTATGCTATCTAAACAAATATGCTAGCAAGAAAAGATAAAAGGCCTACCTCGTCCAGACGTTCGATGAAGTCCACCATTGAGAACTTGACCCAAAGCAATGTACCTGCAACTAGTCCTCAACAACCAAGAAAAGAAAGCATATGGTGACAATATATGATGTTATCACATTCAATAGCATAATCCATTAATATACATAAAAAATACGCCCATGGAATAATAATTCAAATATTTGCATGATATTAATTGGACAGGAAAAGAGTATTTCTATTAATATATGATCAGCAGAAGCAAAAAAGTTACAGACTTTTGTGTCGTCACGGTTCAGAACCGAGAAACTAAGTTCCTTCTAGTTGGGCCTCCACCACTTCAATCCTCCACCAAAGGCAAGCTCATAGAAGAGAGACAATGAAGTTCTCAATCAATAAGGGAAGATCTTGGGGGTTGAACACTGTGTTCAAACTTAAAGGAAAAATGGATGCAAACTCAATATGAAGTGACTGATTTCTCTAGAGTAAATTTTCTCTCAAGGTTGAATTCTTTCTCCTTTCCACAACTTGTAATTGGCCCATTTATAGCCTTCAAATGGAACTGAAGGGTCAAGTCAGAATGTTTCCTGTATATGGAAGGCCAAGGATCATAGATCTCCTATCGTGACATGGAAAATCGACACCATTTTTCATTTTTAGGAACAAATCCCAATGTACGTGGGTTGTATTGGTGCAACCTACGCATACACATGCTGTATAGTAGGCAAGGTGAGTACATGTGGAAAAATGTATTTTTTATCTCTAGGATTTGCAAAAAGGGATGAAAAGTATGCATGTGGAAATGTAAAGAGGTCATATGTGCAAGATTGCATAGGGTGAGGAAAACATTTCTATAACAGATACCCCCTAATGTGTGAGGTCAGAGGAGTATCTGCGATGGTCGAAATACATTATAAAAACCCATAAGTGGAGTGATGGGGAACCAGCTGGAAGAACTAGTTGGTCATTTGATTTTGTACTGACTTTGCATACATGGATGCCAATTTGAATTACACTGTAGATTCATGTGAAAATATACCAAACAACTATTCGTGTCCATGAATAGGAAAATACAAATGCGGTCACATGCCAAAGGTTGTCATAGTCATGAACAAGGCCCAGTAGAACCAGTCTCAAAATAAAGCTGAAGATATCTGTATGAAATGGAGTACAATCTGATCTCGCATGATCACTGAAGTCATATAGGTATTGGTACAATGAAAAGGAAGCAACAACTCGAGAAAATTACGACTACATATTGATGTCTTCAAGTCTTCTACAGAATCTGCCAAAGTTGCAAGTCTACATCATGTGAATAAAGGAGTTGAGGTCGAACACAATGAGACATCATTTGATTATCGGTCAATGAGGTATACCATTAACAAACGCGAGATAGCCTACCAATAATGAAAGTAGGTATCAAGGCACCGAGTTCATTCTTACAAGTGTGAATAAAGGATTCAGAGTTGAACACTCGAAGAATCCATCGATCAAGAAACATTGATGTATTCCCAATTGTCGATGGCAAGAGAACCTGCCACTAATGACTACAAGCCTCAAGGTACTCATAAGACTCTAGGTCTCACTTCCAGAATAGATGAGCTGAATTCGATGGAAGGAGACCTGCTGAAAGGAGAGAATTAAGGCATCTCTAATCATTCAGCACGAGGTACAAAGCAGGAGCTTCATGATTTGGAGGAAATCAAATGAAGAACATGTTCACAAACCAATGACCTTGTGTTTCTTTCATGTGTGCCAAGTGCAAGAGGTACAGAAAAAAACCTCTTTGAATAGCAGCCAATGAAGAAAATTGTCGAGAAGGCGAGGAAACCACCCCTAGGCTAACGAAATCCAAGACACTGCATGAATCCCAATGTGTGAATAGATGTCTTGCCATCAAACATAAGGGAAACCACCCAGTCAACAACCAATGATGAAATGTCAATTGATGGGTTCAAGGTTACCTAGCAATGATGAAAGTAGGACCATGGTGCGTGATAAGACTACAATATCATTTCATTCTGAGACAAACTAAGGGTATGGCCGACATTCAGATTCAAGAGTTCTGAGGAATGGCTAGCACAGGTTGATAGACTTCCTTGAAAAAGAGCATGAGACATATGAAAGACTCTGACGGCATAGACTCAATTATGAAACTATGAGATGCAGAAGGAATCAATGAAATTCTCCATAGGGACTGGAAGAGTAACTAGTCGGTAGAGAAAAATCTCTGTAACGAGCTCAACTTCCTAAGGCCATGCTAAACCCCAAAATTATGATGAAAAATGGAACCAATAACTTTGTGCTCTATTCAAAGGTGACATGATTGCTGCCAATATAAGATAATACTCCCTTCCTGCCCGTCATTTTTTGTTTTTTCATAGTCAAATGAATGTTGTGATACAGAGAAGGAAATGAGTGTCAAAAGTAAGAAAAACTAGTTCCAGCAGTGGAACATACCTATGCTCAATGCAAGGAGATTCATGTGAGAGATGGACACTTGGGGGAATGTTCCCTCCTGGGTATAGGGTGCCAAATTGTGAAGCATATAAATGAGGCTCTTCTTGGTTGAGGATGAAAAAATGTTGAGGAAAATAATTTATAACGCAAAGCAAGAACCAACTATAGGATCAATACTACAAGAAAGGGCATGAGATGCAATCACAACTTAACGACAAAAAATTCCTTTATCCTGATCTTAGTCTACTTGGTGTGAAAAAGGGATAAAATTGCACCAAATAGATGTCCTTTCAAATCCAATTTACGAGTCTGAAAGAGACATGTTCACTCGAAAATATTTTCGCTTTTTGAAAACTAGTCGGAAAAGAACTTAACCAAGACTCACGACCTTTCAAGCCCAATTAATGAGTGTGAAAGGGACAAATTCACTTGGCAATATTTTTTCTTTTTAGATGAGTCGGAAAAGAGCTTAAATCAAACTCGTTGAGAGGTTTCTAGGTGGCATGTCATGGGGGAGGCCAAGGCTCCCATGATGGAATTATGTGGAATGTCAGTATCTTACAAATAGCTGACATAAGCTTGGGAAAACCCAAATCTCTCCACGTTGAGGAGGATAAAGTGCTAGGGGAGGTTATCATCTCCTTGATATATCATATAATGTATCTTACTGGAAAGGACATAGGCGGGGGCATTGGATACCCCACAAGACCATCGCAATCGAAGGGAACCTCTCCAGGACTTGAAGAGAGGGCACTTGGGGAGAGTAGAACTCTCTCTTGTTCAGAAGGATCTCTATCAGGAATCCTGAAAAACATGGTTGAAGGATGCATCACCCTCCAAAAGGAGAGTTGGATTGACTAGATATTTCACTAGTACAACCACTTCTTAAATTCTAGGTTGAAGAGGATGAATGATAACAGGGATAGGGGACACATCACCCTCGAAAATAGGGGTATGTTCAGTAGAGGATTTGCCGAAGGGCATGCAACGGAAAATGGTAGGTGTGCCCAGAGCTTGGGTGCGACTCTTTCGGTGTCTCGCAAAGGAGGTAGTTTTTTACCATGACACACATCCGGCGCCACATGCATAGATGTCATGGATCTTTTATTATCGATTGTATATGTGTATTGAGGGTGTTAGCCCCAATTTTGTACTATAAACATCATATTTTTTGAAATATATATAAAACAAGGATCTTCGACTTTACTAATATTACAATGTGTACATTGATGAGATGGTTTATTTTCTTTAGTTATGTGACAAATGCCAATCTAAAACGAAATTAACATAAGAATCATATACAGAATTAGATCTCCTAGGTATGTGATAGTAAGTAATAAAATCAAACTGTCATTCTAAAAGACGTACCCGTAGGAATCGTCGGAGTAAAGTAGGATCATGCACGCGGTAAATGTTGTTCAACTGACATACTACTAATTGGGAATCCAGGAGAACCTCTAAAGAGAGAATACCATGTGAGATGGCATCGCACAAAAGTTCGATAACGACGCTATATTTGGCCATGTTATTCGTGGATGGACCTAGCATACACCACCTAAAGACACTAGTAGACCCTTGGGTGAGTAAACCACCCAAGCGGTGGAATCCAAGTTCTATGTATGATGACTGGCTCCGTATGTGAATCCTAAGTAGATCAAAGACTCTATTGACATCTACCAACCAAGGGAAAATGCGATAAGCAAGATGAAGACAAAAAGAAAGGGAACAGATATATACACTAAATTATATTAGTATACAAAGCATTACACCCAAGCTTGGGGCTCAAGCGTAATATATTTTCAAGTAGAACCCATTCTTGGGATTAGCCAACATATTCACTTCATAATCTTCTAACTCATAGGCTCATTTTTCTAAGACACATTGCACGATATAGGGGCATGAGTTTAAAATTTCCTGCCCCTAGCGGTTCTTTGGCTTGATCATATAAGAGGACCAAGTCACCCTCAACATACAACCAAGGACAGAAAAAATTATCGTATTGTACCTTGACACATCTTTTTTTCGCCTCGATATTCATAGAGGCATCTGGACGCTGCTCGTTAAGACTCTCTAGGTGTACAAGGCATTGCTCGAGATAAAAAATGTCAGGTAGGAGTGCAATTGCCAACTTAAGAGAAGGGATTTTGCATTCAATGGGTAATATTGAATCCACACCATGTACTAACTGGAAATGGGAAAATCCAGTGGCAGTCTTGACCGAGGTTCAGTATGCCCAAAGTGCAGGATATAGCATAATGTGCCAGTGAGACTTACTCTATCTGACATTTTTTTTGCAAAATGGTCTTGAGAGACTTGTTTATGGCCTCTACCTGTCCATTTTATTGGGGGTAGTAATGGGAATAATTACCATGCTTAAAACCCAGCTTGGATGCTAGTTCTTCCATCATTTTTTTCTGAAAGTGACTTCCATGATCAGTGAAAATCTCACTTGGGATACTGAACCGTGCGATAATTTGATTGAATACGAAGAAGGAAGCAATAGTATTCTTGTTGACGTTAATTGTAGGCATGGAGTCAACCCACTTAGTAAAGTAGTCGACGACCACGATAATGTGTTGATTCCCCCCAGCCAAAGTTGGGTTGCAATCCATGAAGTCCACCCCCCACTTGGTGAAGGGACTGATGGTAATGACTGGGTGAAGAGGATCTGGATGCGAGTGCATTTTCTGAGTGAACACCTGGTAGGGGTGACACTTCTTAACCGCTTCAACACAATATTTAAATATAGATGGCCAGAAATAACCCACTCACAAAATTGTTTGGGTTTTCACAAACCCGGATAGATGACCACCACAAGACCCACTGTGGAAATTGTTTAGAACTGACTCATCTTCATCGTGAATTAAAAAATGATGCATGATATTGTCTATTCCTTAGCGATACAAAGTGTCACCGATGAAAGTGTAATTCTTAGCTTGGTATCATACACGTCGTCGGTCATCTCGCAAGAGATGCTGAGGGAACTTCAAGGTTTGAATATAAAGAACAATTTCTCCATACAAGGGGTCAGACAACGCGACAAGGAAAATGTGTTCATATGAAAACAAATCAACATGGATAACATCCTCATATAATCATGGAAAGTCAGATATTAACTCCATGAAGAATAATTATTTCTTGGATTTCGCAGAAGAAAAATCGAGATCAAATTCTTGTAAAATGACAATCCATTTATTATAGTTCCCCCCTATGATAAGCCTGGTAATGTCATGTCCCCAAGGCCGTGTTATAACCCTAAAATGCACCATATAGGTTTACCTGGCATCAGGCCAACTCATGCCTCTTCCTAGCCAAAGCCATGCTGAGTATTTCCTCAAAAAACCACTCAAAACAAGCAACCCGCGCCCTAACTTCTCACTGGGCGCGGGCAACCGCTTGCTATCCTTTTACTGCACGCGGGCATCCGCGGGCTAGCCCAAAGCAGCCCGCGAGTACCTAACAAAGCAAAAAATCAGGGAAGTTTCCGCCGAGACACGAGGCTTTTTGTCAGTTAACTGAAACTCTCCGCCATGCATGGCCGAGAG
>ML779979.1:226721-255796 GCA_009831015.1 Picea engelmannii
CATCTTGGACTTGAACATTTAAGTGGGGTAAAAGGAGGTTTCCCCCTCAAAGAGGCTTATTATCTGAAATTATCTCTTTTTCAAGGCGTTGAGTACTTTTCCTGAGGTTTTTCTATGCTATATTGATGTTTGGTTCTTAACAAAGCACTAATCAATTCTTCTTCATAATTGTCTTCCTTTTCAATTATTTTTCCTGACTCATTTCCTTCATGGCATTCTATTTCAAGATGTCTACATTTTTCACAATTAACACAAAACAAAATACCTCTAATGATTATGTACTCTTCATCTTCTGAATCTTCTTGACATGGTGAACATAATTCTTCTTGATTTGTATCTGCATCGTCTTTGACATTTTCTGAATCTGTGATGGGTGAAGAATCTATGTCATGTAACTTATCCCAAAGTTCTTTTGCTGATGAAAATTTACCAACCTTTTCTCTTACTGGATTAGGTAATCCTTCCCAGATGAAATCCATTGCTATTTTGTTATTCTTCCTCAATTCCTTCTTGGCTACAGTCTTTTCCATTTTTGAACTATCATATCCTGTAACAACTAATAGCCAAATATAATGTCCTTGTGCCTATAAAAATACTTCCGTCCTTATGCTCCACATATCATAGTTAAAGCCATTCTGACCATTAAACATTGGTACTCCATTCTCATAATAATCCATGATCTCCTTCCAATGGTTAAACTGTTTCCTTAAGGAATCGACTCTGATACCAATTGTTGAATTATTGAGAAGGGGGGTGAATCAGTGATAGATCAATTTACTCCTTTTTAACCATATAATCCAAGTGTTATATCAATGAGGCATTATCATCCAATAACTGTAGAGTAAATAAGAAATGAAAAAATGAACAATCATACACATACACAGTACACTAGTGTTTTATGTGGAAACCCAAAGTAGGAGAAAATCACATAATGGTTTTTCTTATATGTCTTGAAGAATTACATTCATTGGAAGCACCGAGTTCCTATGTTTTCCAACTGCAACTGGAAGGAGGCTCCAACCCCTAGTTTCTCAGGCTACAAACTGAGGGAAGCTTCAACTCCCCAATTCTCTGGCTACAACCAGAAGGAGGCTACAACCCCCTATGTTCTTTGGCTACAACCGGAAGGTGGCTACAACCACCTGTCCTTGCCCCATCCAACCTCCTTGAAGTAGAAGTAGAATGATGGAACCACTGCCACACTATCAATGTGAGATATATCACTGTAAACCTGTACCAATAAACTTGAACCATGCATTAACCATGCATCAACCTGTACCTCAACCTATAATCAACCTGTACTATAAACAAGTGCATCAACCATGCACCAACCTGTACCAAACAACCTGTAATCAACATGTACCATAAACAAGTGCATCCAACCATGTACCAAGTATGTACCAATCATGTTTCAACTACTCATCAACTATTACTCATCAATATGTACCAACATTATCAACTATACACCTCATGTATGTGCCAACTCATCAACTACTTGTCTCAACCATGTACTCAACATGTACCTCAACCAAAATCTCTCATCAATTTCATCATCCAAATCTGATTTGTAGCTCTGTAATAGACCTATTTTATATGATCACATTCCTATAAACCTTCCTTAACTTCAACAATAAGAGACTAGCATTTTCATCAAACTCTTCTTTAGTCTCACATGCCTTGTTTTGGATTAGTCAACAACCCTAACTTGAAGTAATCATAACTTTGAACCTATAATGTATAAATATATGAAACTGATACAAATTTTTATTCAGTGCATTTTATGCAATTCCTCCAGGTGTCACTACTTGGAACCTCTCAGAAAAGGATTTATAGAAAAAATGGCATACCTTGTTGAATTCTGGCTTATTCTAGAGAGCGACCCTGTAGAGAGTGCCCCACATGAAATATTTGTTGAATTGATTTGAAACTATTATAAAACATACTATAGGCTGTAACCTAACCAAAAAATTTGGTCTCACTGAATTTGGATCTGTTATGAAGAATTCATGACGTTTTTACTCGAAACACTTGTTTTTTATTAGTTTTAGGACTAGCCACAAACCCTATTTTCCACGGAGTGTAAATCCAAAAATACAATGACCCACAAGATGAATTTGTTATCATAGATATTTGGGTATGTTTTCTCAATGGCATAGAAATTTCACGTTCTGAGTCATTATAGAAAAAGGGTTATAGCGAAAATGGTGAGATGACCTGTAAATAACATACCTTAGAAAGCAACATCAAAAGAATTTATCCTTCCTTTCATTTTGGCCTTCTTTTCTTCACCTTCCCTCATAAATTCGGATTAGATATCCTTGGTTACCTCATACACCTATAAATATTCAATATGCTCAAGTGTGTTTAAAATGAGAGAGCCTTGCCTCTTATTTATACTCTCCAAGTAGCTTCTTTAAAAACATCTTCTAGGTCACTTGGCCCACTTTCCTTATTTTAGGGTTAACCCACTTCTAATTTCTCCATTAAATTTATTATTGAAATAATTTATTTTATATTCACTTTGAATTATAATACACTCATCACTTCACTTTATTATTTACCTTTTAAAATCTCTTAAACCACTTTGACTACTTTGACCTTTTGGGGCTTCTAGATGACATATGAGGGTCCTCCAACTTCGTAATGCCATAAATATCAAAACGTGAGGATTTATGTGACATTATACATACCACCAGAAATGGAATGAAATGAAATATACATATAGAATAGTATTACCTACAAATATATAAAAAATAATACAGTTATCCATCAAACAAACTTGGGTCCATTACCCAAACCTGGGTTCTCCAACTTCACATGGTCATAAATCTCTAACCGTGAGGAGTTATGTGATGTTCTACATACCACCGGAAATGGCATGACAAGAACTATCCATATAGGATAGTTTCCCTGAAAAATTCATTGTCCTTCATCTCATTATTCCACAATTAATCATGGGTTCTCTTACTCCGCAAAGCGTCTTCCCATGAGGGATTTCACCATAAGGGGACCACTTTGGAGCTCATACATATTTACTTCTTATCAACCATGAAAAAAAAATAGTGAGTTATATTTACATCAAACAGTCTTGGGTCCATTACCCAAACCTTTGTGCTACGGGGCTTTCTTCAAGGTTTGACATCAATGACAACAAACTTTAATCAACAGTAAATGTTGGACTACATGAATGGAAGACAAAGATATATTTTCAACGTGAGAATAATTGAGCTCAGGACCGACTAATATAGTATATGACGTGCTCATAGAGCTCATCATCCTTCTGAACCAAAACCATACCAATCGTCTCCTTGGACGTGATGACATAAAACTAGTAATCCCTACTATAGTCATGAGACAATAACATAGGTGTAGATACCAAGGCTTTCTTCAAAGCATCGAAGGACTCCTGGTCTCGCTCATCCTATATTAAAGGGGTTTCCTTATTCAAAATATGCATGAAACCCTTAGTTATATTGGCATAGTTTACTATAAATCGATGTAAAAAGTTAGTTTTCCCCTATAAACCTTGAAGTTGTCAAATAGTGCACGGGGAAGGAAATCGAAGTATTGCCTCAACCTTTAACAGATCTACCATGATCTTAGTATCAGACACTAGAAATCCCAAAATATGACCGAACTTAATGCAAAAGATGCACTTATGAGGGTTCAACCAGATTATATATTAACACCATCTTTCAAAAACTAGCCGAAGGTGCGTAGAGTGATCCTCTCTCTTACGAGAGTGAGTAGCAAGATCGTCAAGGTAAGCTTAGAATATATGCTTAATATCATGGAATATGAAGGTCATAGCACATTGGAAGGTTGCTCCGGCATTTTTAAGGCCGAAAGGCATATTTCGGTATACGAAAGTACCCCAAGGACAAATAAATTTCATCTTGTGTTGATCCTCAGGTTTAATTTGAATTTGGTTATACCCTGAAAATCCATCCATAAAAGAAAACACTTCGCTTCCCACATATTAGTCGAGAATCTGATTGATGAAAGGTGTCAGGAAGTTGTCTTTAGGAAAGGTGTTATAACCCTAATTTTCACCAGACATGCATACCCAACAACAAGCCATCTTACTTACTATTTTTTCCATGCCAATACTGAATAACTCTTCTTAAAAACTAAATTTTTGAAGATGTACGCACCATGCACCACTACTACCCACATATGTACACTAGTTGCATCACTACTACCCATGTACGTACGCTAGATGCACCATTACAACCCACGTATACCCACAAAAGTTGCAAGAGAATACGGGCTTTTGGGTAGTTTCCTAACTAATTGACCATCCATAGCTCATCACCCAACCAAATAACTATCTTTTTGGCATATAAAATAAGGTGTTGGGGTCCCATTCCAAGGAGAAGCATGAAAGAAATGAAACTCTTCCCATTTCCTAATCCCCCCTTGCCCCAAGAATTTGCAGCCACATTATGAGTTTGAGCCAGAATTCCCCATTCTTGCCCTTTTTCCTCATCCATAAGCCTATGTATATTCTCTAGAGAGAAGTGTGAGAGAATAAGGATACGTGGAAGTAGCTAGATCTTGGTGAAGAGGAACCCAGGACCGGGTTCAAAGAGCAACCACCGATCTCATTTTGTAAGTGACTTTATGAGATTAATATAAAGAAGTACTTTTGTCATCCCATCATATGATGTGTTTTATATTTATGTTTGATTTACATTTTGTTACGACGTCTAACCCATTAATCCATATATAGAATGCATGTTCATAGTTTCTTGTTTGTATTTTGGTGAATGCAGGTTAGCCTTAGGAGGATATTTGTAGTCGAGAAACGACTAAACGTATTGGGATCGACACTGGACGCAGAGTTTAAGGTAAGACTACCAGATCCCTATACTTTGTACTTTATATATGAATGTGGGGGTGTGTTGTCGGGATAGCTGTTAAAAGTAGGAGACTTTAGACGGTTAGCTTTGCCTTCACTTTAGAACCCTAGTGTAGTTTGTAATGGGGTTTTCCCACTATAGAATAATTGAAAACCATACTGGGGAGCCTCTAGGGTTTTCAGGGGATATCGTTTTGGGTGTCTTAATTGGTTTTGATTACCTCTCTGAGTTTTTTGTAAGTTGATGTGTCTTTGAGGGATTCTGGTCTGCTATACCAGTACTCCCTGCCTTGTCATCTTTGACTGTTAGTTTTATTTTTGAGAACTTACAAAGGTGTAGGTAGCCTGGAGTGGGTCTGCACGCGTACATACACGCCCTACCTTTGGACAGACCGCATTCATACGCAGGCTGATTTAATGTCAGTAGTGTGCCTATGTCAGGAAAATTTTTCCTTAAAAAAGAGGCAGTCATCCTCTTCCTTTATTGAATTCTGACTTCTCAGGGTTTCTTGATTTAGTATTGGTCTCTGTAGTTACATCCTTTAGCCTGGGTTTGACATCAATTTTCTTGTCTTTTTCAAAAGATTTCTTGTGTTTCCTAGATTTTTTAACTTATTGTTGAGACCAAGTCTCAAGAAGGAAAACGTGATTGCACATGTTCCTGCTCAGAAGAAATTGAACACCGAGGATAAGACGCCACATAATTAACCTGTGGTGGGGTAGAGCCTACACGAACACTAGGAACATGTAAATGGGTAGCCTGAGCTAATGCCAAATTAGGATGGTGATTATCAGATGCCAGCTAGTCGATAGTGACAATGCTTCCATTATGAGGGAAATGCATCACTCAGAAGAGCGTAGACACCACAACGTTCATAGAATATACATAATCACACCCAAGAAGCATATTGAAATCTAACGGGCCTTGCACCACTATAACATCAACAAGGACAATCTTCCCACCTAATGAAAAAGGCAATTGAGGAGGAATCCCCAAATATTCACTAGAACGTATGTCAAAAGCCAACAGTTCATGTGAAGAAGACACAAGCTCGGGAGACCCAAAGACTTTCCAAACTGAGGAGGATAAAATACTTGCACAGGCTCCTTCATCCACAATACATCGATAAATGTTTTTTGAATTAACTTCAACCCTTATTTGAAAAGGTGCGGAAGAAGGAAGACATGGCTCAACAAGATCATTCCAATCAAAGGAAACCATCATAGGGCTTGGAGGGGGTGTGCTTGAAATGAGCGGAATGCCCCCTTGTTCTAAAAGTATTGAACTAGAAATGCTAAAAACATAGTCGGTAGACACATCACTCTCTAAGAGAAGAGTGGGATCAGTCGAAGACTGCATCGACACGACCACTTTGGTAGAATCGACACTCTCTAAGAGAAGAGCGGGATCAGCCAAAGACTGCATCAACGCGACCACTTTCTCAACCAATGGATGAATAGGCTGCAAGACTACATGGTATAAAGGCACCTCACCCCCCAAAATAGGAGTGGGATCAACCGATGACTTCATCGACATGACCACTTTCTCAACCAATGGCTAAATAAACTATGAGGAAACCTCAGAAGACTCAGAATTAGAAGATATTACAGATAGGGACCACTATCTTTGTACCTATGGAATGCTAGGGCATAAATGAGTAAGGTGATATCCCTTGCAAATCTTACAAGGTAACTTAGGCTTACGTCCTATCCATCTAGGTTTCTCAATAGAATCAATTCCCCCAACATGACTAGAAGTGGCTGGTTGCACATCTCCAACATGACTTGCAGAGGTTGGTGACGGGTCAATAACATGACTCACAGAGGCTACATACCTATTTCTAGTATGATTAGCAGTGACTGGACTTTTTCTCCCAACAAGACTTGTAAAGGCTGGTTTCTTTCTTCTTCCTATTATTCTTCTTTCTACTTCGTTTAGACTTCTGGTTACTAGTAACTGTACTTTCACCAGAGGCGGGAAAAGGAGGAGGAGAAGACTTTGTTTACTAAGGAACATCAACATTATTCCCATGACATAAGGTGATTAACTGAGAAGCATCAAGAGAATTTTGGACATTTGGAATGGTACCCAACCAAACCGATAGTCCCACATTCAACCAAGGAATGTACAAAGTGGCCATCAAAGGGACACCAACGTTTCCGAAGAAAGGAAAAGCACAAGAATTCCCTTGCAAGGGGGTTCCTTGGTTGGTATCATCAGGAAATTTTTCCATGAATATATTATGCATAGGTTCTCCCCTTGTCGGATCAGTCAAGTCCGTAAAAGTATCACACACTGATTCTGAAGAACTAGTGTTATCAAAACAACGCCTATAGAGATGCGGCTCCACGTTTCTAAGTGGAAGACCAAAACATCCTCACGACTAGATGAGTGGGTGGTCCACCAACATAGGTCAAAGACCCAAATCAATGACTGACTTACTCCCCATGGAAAACTAGCGAGAACAGAGCACACACTAGAAAAAATCCTAAAGGAAAATCAAGCAGACCACTATCTAGTAGGAAGAACATTTACTCCAGCCAATAGTAGAGCAACTTACCAGTGCAAGTGCAACTCGAAAAAGGAAGCACCTTCTGGGTATACTTTGCAAAGCATGGCCCGACATCTTCCCTAGGTACCACCATATACCCCCGAAATCACCTGTGTAAGTCCCTACAATCAAAGGAAACTAGGTTTCCAGCTCGTGAACAATTACCAGGTGGGTACAATTAACAGTCGGGTGGACCACAATGAGTAGGGTAACTAAGCCTGAAATCTATCGAGGGTATCAAAGGAAAGTGTTCTGGAAGGAAACTGAGTACCTCGAATGGATTCGATACGCATGAAGCTCTGTGGAAAATGTGATCAACGTAATCCAAAGATAAGTCCTCTATATCCGTTCCTCCGCTATGATTGATCTGACTTTGGAGGGGTTATCTCTGCTACCTTTCTGTACGCGACCTCATGTTTAACCCCTGTGTTAGAGTGGGGTCCCGAATAACTTTCACGTTAATGGAATTTTACACTCCTAGGCACAGAATGCAATGTTTGATTTAATGTATTTGAAGAGTTTCCTCTCCAATCTAATTCAAGGCCCTAACCCTAAACTAGTTGGTTGACCCTACAAACATAAAAAGTCTAGTTAATTTTAGATTAACATTCTTTTTAAGGATTGATTTACTCAAAAGGGGCGTGGTAGTGCAACTGATGTTGTTAAGACTCTTGCGAAAAATAAAACTTATAAGAACACTAGCAAAGAAGGATTATCCTTCTTATTATCTTTTGAAATGCTTTTAAGATGAGAAGAAAACAAAACACTATGCTAATTTATTTTTCTTTTTCAAATTACAATGCAAAGCAAATGCCAAGAAAGAAAGAGATCTAACAAACTATTTTTTTTTTTTAATTTTCTTCCAATCAAAGAAGAAATAACAAAAGATTCTAAAAGAAACTGATGAATACATGATTCATACCCCCGCCCCCCGGCCATGAGGGGGAATTTTTTTTTTTAAATGCAACTCATTTTTCTTAAAATTTCAAGCTAAAAATAAGTTAAAAAAGCTAGGAGACACAAGAAATATTTTGAAAAAGACAAGCAAACTGATGTCAAACCCAGGCTAAAGAATGTAACTACAGAGACCAATACTAGATCAAGAAACCCCTCAGAAGTCAGACTTCAATCAGGGAAGAGGATGAATGCCTCTTTTTTAAGGAAAAAGTTTCCTGACACAGTCACGCTATTGACACTAAAGCAGCCTGCGTATGTACGTGCGCTGTCCAAAGGTAGGGTGCGTATGTACATGTGCAGACCCACTGCAGGCCACATACACCTCTATAACTTCTCAAAAATAAACTAATAGTCAAATATGACAAGGGAGGGAGTATTGGTACGATAGACCATAATCCCTCAAATACACAACAACTTACAGAAAACTGAAAGAGGTAATCAAAACCAATTAAGACACCTAAAACGATATCCCCTAAAAACCCTAGAGGCTCCCCAGTATGGTCTCCAATTATGCTATAGTGGGAAAACCCCCCTACAGACTACACTAGGTTTCTAAAGTGAAGGAAAAGATAATTTTCTAAAGTCTCCTACTTTTAACAACTATCCTGACAACACCCCCCACATTCATATATAAAGTACAAAGTATAGGGATCCGGTATTCTTACCTTAAACTCTGCATACGGTGTCGATCACAATGCGTTCAGTCACTTCTCGACTGTAAATCTCCTCCCAAGGCTGACCTGCATTCACCAAAAGACAAAAAAGAAACTATGAACATGCATTCTATATATGGATTGATGGGTTAGATGTCATAAAAAATGCAAATCGAACATAAAGATAATACACATCATATGGAGGGACGAAAAAAGTACTTCTTTATATTAATCTCATAAAGTCACTTACAAAACGATATCGACAACTTCTCCTCAAACCCGATCCTGGGCTCCTCTTCACCAAGCTCCAACTACTTCCACGTATCCTTGTTCTCTCACACTTCTCTCTAGATAATAGGCATAGGCTTATGGATGAGGAAAAAGGGAAAGAATGGGGAATTCTGGCTCAAACTCACAATGTGGCTGCAAATTCTTGGGGCAAGGGGAAATTAGGAAATGGGTAGAGTTTGATTGCTTTCATGCTTTTCCTTGGAATGGGACCCTAACACCTTATTTTATATTCCAAAAAGATAGTTATTCGGTTGGGTGACGGGCTATGGGTGGTCAATTGGTTAGGAAACTACCCAAAAGCCCGTATTCCCTTGCAACTTTTTATTTTTTGCAACTTTTGTGGGTATACGCAGGCTGTAATGGTGCAGCTAGTGTACGTACGTGAGAATTAATGATGAAACTAGCATACATATGCGGGCAGTAGTGGTGCAAGGCGTGTACATATTCAAAAATGTATTTTTTAAGAAGAGCTATTCAATATTGGCTTGGCAAAAATAGTAAGTAAGATGGCTTGTTGTTAGGTATGTATGTCTAATGCAAATTAGGGTTATAACAACAAGATTTGTCCAGGTCACAAAATTCCATGCATACACGGATATTTCCTTGCTTCTTATTCACAGGAACGAGATTGGATACCCATTCGGTCAAGGAAACCAGGTATATAAAGCCAACATTAAGTAGTTTCTCTACGTTTGCCTTAATAGGAGGGGCCTTCTGGGGATTGATAGCTCTAAGACGTTGTTGAACATGCTTATCATATGGATAAGTTCTGATCTCATGCTTGATAATACAAGGTTCGATTCCTGACATCTCTTCATATGACCAAGAAAATACATCTTGAAATTCCTTGAAGAGCTCGGTGTAGATCAGGATTTCTTCTGGCGAACAATCTGCATCGATATGTACATTTTCAATCTTTCCAGGGGTATGAGAGATATCGATCGTGACGGTAGGGGAGATACTCACCATATTTCCTTCAGAATAAATTTTGTGCATATCAATTGGAACTACGGCATGACCGACTATCTCACTCAAAGTAGATCGAAAGTCATCTTGTTCGATTCTTTCAAGCTCTGGGAGAAAATAAGAGCGATGATGCATATCATCCCAAGGTTTATCAGAACCATTCATGGATTTGATGATAGCTTCATCTGAGGAAACCCAACATAACCCAATGTTGCAATTTGATGAATAATCTTGTCATTTAAATATGATGAACAAACCCCAAAGTTGCAATATGATGTACAAAACCCAATGTCATTGTAACATCCTCATTTTCAAATACCAAACTAGCAATGTATAATGTAAATGTAATGTATAGTCGAGAGCCAAAGCGATGTAATATGTAAATGATGTAAATTGAATATAATGAATAAAATGTATCATCAACTCCAGATGGACATGGACAAATATTTTGGGGCTCAGTATCCACAAGAGAAGGAAGGGGTCTAATGGGGGGGGGGGAGAGTTTACCAATTTCTAGTAAACCAAAACCCATTTCTTATTTCTTTCTAAATTATCCTTACCATGAACCTTTAGTCAGATGTTGATTTTTATAGAGCTCAACCATTGAATTCATGTAAGAGGGTGGGTGTGAGACTCACATCCCATAGTTATTGAGAGGATGGGAGATGAGTACAATTAGCTTGGGGAAGAGTGGAATTCAAGAAAGAAAGATAAAGAGAGGAAATTTTTATGGGTATGAGACTTGAATTTCACATTCACGTTTTCGCATAGAGAGTTGTTTTTACATGTATTGTTCTGGATAAAAATGGATTTCTTAGTATTGAATCTAGAAGTTATCTATTATGGGTGAGATTGGCAGTTGTGGGGAGTTGAAAATTCTTGGAGAAAGAGGTTGCGTTCTTGGGAGCGATGTAAAAGAATGTGTTTTGTTGCTGGGAGAATTCATGTTGTAGAGGTAGAATTATTGAGGTCCCAACAAGTGGAATTCTTGTCCAACCTGTGTTGGAATACCTAGAGGAGATTATAAAGGCCCAAGGTAATGTGAGCAGTGAAGGGGGATTCGATCCCTTGGGTTATGTAGGTTGAGGGGAAGAGAGTTGTTGGACTAGAATTAGCTGCAAAAATTGACTATTGAGAGGGGGACATTGGCTAGCCTTAGGGACCATCGTCTCTTGTGTATTCATAGCCCCAACTTGGGGGTGAATTTCTATTTATAATTGGAACAAAAATTCTATGGCTGGGAGGAACTTTCGTCCTCTCCGGTGGGTTGCACATTTTTCGTACTATAAGTGTTCTTATCTACTGTGTTGTTTCTTGTTAAATGATGATATATTTGTTCTGCATTTTAATATGAGTTATTTTTTTTTATGTTGGTTACTATGAGAAGAAATATGCATTCAAATATATATTCATGTGGTTAAATGTGGTTTTATGTTGTATTTTTTCTTCTTTGCATGGTAAGAGTAATTATATTTATGGTTTTATTAGTATGAACACCTGAATGAAATTGAATGTCATGATGTGTGTTATTTTCCTCATTTATATTTAGTATCAAAAATGTTTATTGGGTCGTTTTAGCAGTGACGTGACCTAGTTGGAGGCTGGGTAAATTACAGAATGGTATCATAGCTTCTAGTTCAATACTAGACTCATATGGGCCAAGAACCAATGTGAATTTAGGTAAATTCGTTGTCACAAATTTCAATCTATGATGAATTTGAGGGAAAATAGTGATAACCAAAGAGAAATCCCCAAATTCATGAGAAATGTTTCTGATATAATTTCCTCAGAACTGTATGAAATGTTTAATGGAATCATTCATTTGAATTACAAAGTTAAATTCGACCTGCAATGTCAAATTTCGCATTTTGATGGAGGTCAACAAAGTTGGGAAGCGTTTGAAGAATTGACAGACGATATCACATTCAATCTTGAGATCGATGGCCTAGATTCCTTTTAATAAATTTAAAAATTTATAAGGATTTCATAGGTTGCTAAGGTATAGGAAATCAATTTCTAGGATTCGTTTTCGACCATTTGGAAAAAGGATCAAATCGATGACCGAGATTCATTTTCGTTTTTTTTTAAATGGATCAAACCAATGGTCTAGATTCATTTTCGGTCATTGGTAGGTTGGGTTCAATCAAAGACCAAGATTTGATTAAGAAGTTTGAAAAGTAGAGTAGATCGAGGATCGATATCAATTAGAATAATAGATTGATGATCTAGCTTAATAGGATATTGGTTAAAAATTTTCTAAGTGTTGGAGTTGGCTAAAAGAAATCACTAACGACCAATGGTCAGGTCGGCCAGGTTAGCAAAGTGATTTGGTCGCCAACAGAAATTGCTAATGGTTGATGGGTTGATGGTCAAGTGTCGGATGATTCAACGAAGTGTTGGATTCAAGCAAGATAAACTTTGTATGGTTTATGGGTCGATGGTTGTGTCTCAAGACATTTGGCAAGGTGTTTAGGTCGTCCAAGAGAAACGACAAATGGTTGATGAAGGAAAGAGGGTGATTACATGTCATTCCAAGTCAAAATCCATGTTTCATGCCACATGAACATCCACATGTCATGCTGCATCAACCAAGTTGACACCTCAATATGATGTGTCATGCCACAACATCATCCATGTGTCCTGACACATCAATAGTTTCCATGCCATCCTAGAAGTGGTTGATGGTGGATGGTCGAGTCAATCAAATTTGGGAAATGTTTTTGTCATCTAGTAGGGATGGTCGATGGTCGATATTCAATAGTCAGGTTGACCAAACTGGATAGGTTTTTCATCACTCAATGAGGATCATCGAGAATCAATGACCAATAGTCAGGTTGGTTGGTTTAGCGATGTGTTACAAGTGGTTGTCAAGAGAAATGAACGATGGTAGATGGTTGATGGTCAGTTCGATTGAATTGGTGAGGAGTTTCATTTTCCAATGAAAATCAATGACTGTTGATGGTCGATGGTTGGTTCATCTAGTTTACTGTTGTGTTGTGAATCGGTTGTCGATGGAATGGGCCGACGACTGACAGTCGGGTTGGAAATTTGGGGAAAATGTTGTGCACATCCAAAGGAAAGTGTCGATTTCCAATCACCGATAGAGATGAGATCAACGACTCAAATTTCACCCTATTTGAGATCAATGGTTCATATTTAAATGGTTGTTATAACAGTAAAACAATCAATTTTATACGAAAATTTTCAAATTTTTCATATTTTTGAAGGTTATAAACTCACGGGGCGATTTTGAGGCCCTAAACGACGTTTTTAGGAAATGAAAACCCACAGAAATAGAGTGTACAAAGGTACACTCTTTCTCTTCAACTCAAATAGAAGAACTTGGAGAGAGCTATCAAATGAGATATTTTGGGTGCAAAACAGAGCTCATATGAGAAATTTATAGTTGAAACAGTTAAGGCAAAATTTTGACACTAGTTTACTTTCAGAGGCCACTACTTTTTCTCATAAGTCCATTTGAGGCACAAGAGTAGTATATGGAAACATTGTAAACCATATAACACAACCTTGGATCCAAAATTGGGATCTTGATATTTGAAAATGCGCAAGAAGAGAAATAAGACTCCTGTAGCATACAAGGATAAATTGGGAAAAACAATCAAAACTTATTCGGAAAATAAATTTCAAGTCAGAGCTCAAAATTGAGAAAACAAATAGTCGTTGGCAAATTATTGAGGAGGAGAATACATATATCCAACCAGAATTTTGAATTGGTTGATACACATTTCTCGTAATTAATAAAGAGGTTTCTTTATCAGTAAGTAAGTGGAAAATTACAACTTGTGAATGTTGTAACTTTTTGATCGAAACTTAGAATGATTCATAAATAAATTCATTGGAGAGTTGTTTTGGAGAAGAATGTATTTAATGCGTCATATGAATTGGAACAATATGTTGTTCATAAATTTATGTTAATAATAACATGCAATCTAGTTGATAAATATTTTATAATATGCCTAGTTCTAACAACAATTATTGGATGCACGCTCTTGAAGAATTAGAAAAACCAAAAAGTAAAATTCAGTTCCTATATGAGAACTAGATATATGTAGGATGCTCAAGGGTCTTGCATCCATGAAGAAGAGATCATAGGTTTTCATTTCAAGATGGGAAATGTTGAGACTGAGTCTAATGGAAGAAGAGATGGGAAAGAGCTTGTAACTATGAGAAACCTGCAAAGAGAAGGGAGAAGATATAAATAAAATAATGAAAGGATCATGAAAGATCAAGAGTAGATACTAAAAATATTGAATATTCTACAAAAGAAATTCAAGAAATATTCGGGAACAAATAAGGAAGCTAGTTCAAGGAAAGTGGAAGTGTCTACATCTGATGACATGAGGGATGATCATGAAGGATCTTGATGGTCAAGGAGTGTTAGTAGGAACCAACATCATCATTACCCATAACGCTCAACCAAAAGAGCATAAAAAATTCAAGATTGGAAAGCAACCCAAGTATGTCTCTAGTTATACATTAGAAAATAACTTGAAAGGGGAGCTGAGGAAAATCAAGCCACCATATTTTGACGGAGAAAAGAAGAAAGGAGAATATACAAAAGCATGGTTGCTGGGAATGAGGACATATTTCCAGTTACATGATTACTCATAGAATGTAGAAGCCAAAATTATTGTCTAACACATTCAAGGAAAAGCATTCATGTGGTGGGATTGGCTGAAGCAAGTTAAGAACCTTGATGATAAAATAATTTCTTGGAAGAAATTCAAAAAATATTTTTAGAAATAGTGCTTGTCAGTTCAATATTATGACAACAAGATGCAAGTGTTATTTGAACTAAAACATGAGAACATGACTATGGATGAATACGAGAAAATGTTTTTGGAACTTCTCAAGTATGTGAGCTTCATCAGAGATGCGAATGTCAAAATTCAAAGGTTCCTAAGTGTATTTCCATCCTTCTACAAGGACAAAATTTAGTTTGATGAGCCCAAAAATTTAGAATAATCCATAAGAAAGGACAACTATCTGTATGAGAAAAATAAATAAAGGCCAACTTTCCAAAGGCCATGTGATGAAAAGAAGAAAGGAAAGATGGATCAAAGGAGGAAAGGAATCAAGCCACCTTTCATAAGGAATCAAGCCACCTTTCATAAGGAATAGTTCAGAAAGGACAACCATATGAACTTGATCAGAAGATGACAAAGTCCTTGTGAAGGAGGCCAAGGAAGAAACCCATAAAGTGTTGGGGATGTGTGGGAGGTGACATGTATAAATATTTTCCTCACCAGGGAGATAATATGAAGACTATGCATAACATCAAGCAAGAGGAGACATTAGAGGATGTGAGAAACATAATGCCAATGGTTTATGTAGCCTTGGATAATAGACAAGAAGACTATCAATCCCACATGATTGAAGTGGAAGGTAATATTGATAATTATCCCATAGTTGGTTGAATTTATTCTATATCTAGTCATAGCTATATTGATCCAAGTCTACTTGAAATATTTAAATTGAAGAAATGTAATCATAAAAATTATTGGTTAGTATAGCTAGCTACTAGAACCAAGAGAATAATAAATGATCTTATTAAATAATTCTTTATAAAAATGAATGGAACTAACACTAAGGCAGATTTGAAATCATATCAGTTGGGTATTATGACTACTCGATTGGTATTGATTGGCTAGAAATGCATCGTGCTATTTTAGATTTTTATAAAAAAAAATCGCATGTCTTGATGAGGAAGGGAATTCAAGGACATTTCAAGGTATTCCAAGGCCTATATCTATCTAAGTTATTTCAACATTGCAACTCAAAAAAAGTTTTAGAAAATGGTTCCATATTTATGCAACCCATATGGAAGATCTAATGAAGAATAAAGAGCCAAGTCTTGAAGGATATTGAAGATATTTTTGAGGATTTGTTAGGATTACCACCAAAGAGGGATATAGATTTCTCTATTGACTTAATTCCTGGAGCTTCCCTTGTATCTAAGACTCCCTAAAAAATAAGCATGGAAGAGCTAAAATATTTGCAAATGTAGCTAGAAGACTTGTTAAAGAAAGGGTAAATGCACCCATGTGTTTCCCCTTGGGGTGCCCTATTTATTTTTGTTAATAAAAAAGATGGAACGTTGAGGTTATGTACTAACTTCAGAAAACTGAACAAATTTACAGTCAAGAATAAGTATCCTTTCCCAAGGATTGATATTGTTTTTGATCAGTTTAAAGGAGAAAATATATTATCCAATATTGAATTGAGGTTAGGATATTATCAAGTGATAATCAAAGAAAAGGATACACATAAAACAACCTTTCGGACAAGGTATGGAAACTATGAATTTGTGGTGGTGCCTTTTGGATTGACAAATAAACCTACTACATTATGTGTCTAATGAATGGGGTATTCATATATTTCATAGACAATTTTGTCATTGTATTATTGGATGATATTCTCATATATTACAATACTGAGGAGGAGCATGAGAAACATTTGAGGATGGTGCTACAAGTGTTGAGGGAGCACCAATTGTATGCCAAATTGAGTAAATGTTGTTTTTATCAAAAGTAGATCCATTATTTGGGTCACATTGTTTCAGAAGATGGCATAGCATTGGATCTGGAAACAATTGAATCAATCAAGGGTTGGAAAAAACCAACATACATTTCAAGGTTATATCATTTATGGGTCTAGTTGGTTATGATAGGAGATTCATTGCAGGATTCTCCAAAATTGCACATCCGATAACATATTTTCAAAAGAAAGGAGTAAAATTTGAATGGAGTGCTAAGTGTGAAGAGAATTTCCAATGCTTAAAGGATTTACTAACTAGTGCACCTATTTTGAAATTTGCAGGTCTAGATGAGTATTTTATTATGTACACATATGCATGAAAGGAAAGGATCAATGGAGTCCTTTTGCGAAATGGACATGTAATTTACTATGAGTCCATAAATTTGAAGGAACATGAAATAAATTATGCCACACATGACTTAGAGTTGGCATACATAGTACATGCCTTAAGGATGTGGAGGAATTACCTTATGGGTGGAAATTTTGAATTAAGGACATGCCATAATGATCTGAAATATTTGTTTGAACAACCAACACTAAATGCTAGACAAACTACATGGTTGGAATTTATTAGTGAATACAAATTTGACATCAAACACTTAAAGGGAGAAGAGAACAAAGTGGTTGATTCACTCAACATAAGGGTGCATAAAATGCATGATACAACTATTAGTATGTACAAGACATATTTAAAAGATATAATTCTAGAGGTTGTAACAGTAGATCAACATTATGTGAAAGTTAAAGAAAACTTATAGAAGAATGATATACAATGGAAATATAAGGATTACAAATTGGAAGAGGATGGAATCATCTTACTTCATAACAAAGTTTATGTTCCCAATTCTTAGAAATTGAGAAATTTAGTTATAAAGGAAATTCATAATGTGTCATACACTAGACATCTAGGATATCAGAAAATTATTACAGCTATAAGATACCAATATTTGTTTCCTAGTATGAAGAAATACGTCATTGATTATTTGGCTAGATGCATGGATTTTCAAAAGGTAAAGGCTGAGCACAGTCATCTAGTGGGATTGTTGCAGGAATTTCCTATTGTTGAATGGAAATGGGAAGTCTTTACTATTGTTTTCATTACCAAATTTCCCAAGACAACAAGGAAACATGATTCCATCATGGTAGTGGTGGAAAATCTTACAAAGGCTTCACATTTCATTATGGTAAAAGTAATTCATAAGGAAACCAATATTGAAGAAATTTATATGAGGGGAATTGCTAGGCTACATGGTGTGCCTAAGACAATAGCATTGGACCAAGATCCCAAGTTCACTTCCAATTTTTGGAAGGGGTTGTTTAAGGTATTTGGGACAAATTTGAATTTCAACACAACACATCACCCAGAGTCAGATAGGAGGATAGATAGAATTAATCGGATAATTGAAGATATGTAAGAATGTATTTAATGGAGAATCCTTCTAGCTGGGAGGACTATATCCACTTAATTGATTTTTTCTAAAATAATGGGCATCAATGTAGGGACCATAAATAAACAAGCCTAATAAAATCCATACAACTACACATAACATTTCTAACATAGAATTTCAATTTCAAACTTAGAATTTCTTTGAGTGCGTAAATAATTCATTTAGTTTCAAATAAGCATATAATACTTCAACGGAATTTAACATTTATCTAAGCATGAAAATAACTCAGTAATTCATAATAAAATACCTGCTTCTGATGCTAACCCCGATCTCTGTTTGTCCAAGCTGAAGTTGAAACTGTGCTAAACACTGCCCAAAACCGAGTTTTCCTCCCTGCCAGCTAGGAGAAGCTTGTCCAGCTCCCTAGCTCCAGGATACCATAAGGATATCCTATCCCTCGAACCCAAAACCCCCAGCAACCCGGTGCCCCCCTGCAATGGTTCACCCAAAAACTCAAAAAAAAACAAACTGCTCAAACCAACAAATATCCCACAGAAAGTATGCCACAGAAATTACAGTGCTCCTCCAAAATGCTTCCTCCCCCAAAATAATCATCCTCCCCTTTCCCATAGGACTCTTTCATCATATCATACCCTTCACCGACTCTCCCCCCCCCTCATTAATTTCCTTATCCGCATCTTTATTATCTTATCCCCTTATTTATTATCTTATCCCCTCCATTTAATGTTTCTTTCCCCCCCTTCATACATAAGTCTTTAATAAATTAAATTAAAATTATTAATACTCTTTAATTCATTACTCAAATATTTAATGATTCTATTAATTAATTAATTAATCATCGACATGTATGAACAATTAATTAATTAATATTATTAAGAAATAATTTTTGTTTAACTCAACATATTAGGACAGTCATATTATCAAATTAATTAAAATTAATAATCCCTATGCATCTATTTAACCAGGGTTGTTACATACACTCGCCCTTTAGGAAACTTCGTTTCGAAGTTAAGGTATCTCATGGTCCAAAGGAAAAGAAACATGGTTCACACATTCATAACAATTAACCGACACTATTAGTAAGTAGTCACGAAAAATCATACATACTAGTGTACATGTACAAGAAATGCATGTGTAGCTAGTACATACAAGTCTCGTGAATGTACTAATAATCAATAACTATCACCCTTTAGTAATTTATGTATGCATCCAATCCAATCAACAAGACTAGTCTTTTATAAAAGACAATAAACCAATCAATTGTTTGCAAAATCCTTTAATTACAATTATCCAGTTCAATAATTTTATTTAGACAACTGTGGTTTAGTTACGTAATTATGAATATTCATATATACACATTTTCTTTTTAGAAGGGAAAACATTAAATTCCACCATCAGACAAATCTCCATACTTTCTCAACTATTTCTACTCATCCTTCCTCCTTAACTTACTTCCATCTTCATTCCTATCCTTCCTCTGCTGGACTATCTTGGAGCATCAACTATATTGACCTAACTCCAAATAGAACCCGTAAGTGGAAGTGTCACTATCTCAACCAAGCTTCCCCAACAGACAACTGGAAGTCATCATCACACATCTTGGGGAGTGTGAGATAACACCGTCCTCCCATGACTTCAGGTTTCAGAGGATACACGGTGGGAAATGCCTCCACCCCTCCTAATCATAACTAGGGTCCACACCCTACAATGGAATATACAGTGGCACCATGTTGCTGGGAGTTTTGTCATCATTTATTTGGTTTTGGGCAGTCTCATCACCTGAAATCCTGCACTGGTCCACATATCATAGAAATGCATCTAAACCAATATAATCTCATATGCAAATATTCATACCATAATGTTTCTTGGCTAGTGGTCATGAAATCCACTTTCATCATCCTTATCCCTTGGCTATTTCATAGCCCATAACCTGCAAATTAGTCTATAACACAAACTCATACATTTCTATGCATTATCATTATGTAATTGCATACTATCATCATTTCAATTCGGTATCCTTGTACCGACAAATTAACATCAAAGTTTTCAAGTTAGAAATAGATCTCATAATGTCCTATAATTCAATTTCGACACCCATTCATAAAATTATCATTTATCAAATAGATTGCATCATATCTAACATCATCAATAACATTTAATTATTCATAAAATTTTCATTCTCACAATATGTCGCATCATATACATCATCATCAATAACATTTAAACATTCATAAAATTTACATTCACATAGTAGATTGCATTATATCCATCATCATCAATAACATTTAAACATTCATAAAGGTTAATACGTCTTAAAAGTTTAAGTGTATCATTTAATAGTTTCACTGTGAAGAGAAAATAATATAAGTAGGCCTCAGGTAATCCTGGCTATCTAAGTCAAAAGGTGGTGTTACATACACTTCACCTTCGAGAAACATATTCTCGACGTGGTCAAAAAAGTGAGCGATAGTCTCGTCATAGTGTCTCGGTGTCTTCCCGAGTAGCAAATCCTGGACTATATTTGTCCCATTGGACCTTAACTTGGTCTACCAGACAGTTCCCGAGTTGTCGAATTCTACGGTCCAATATGCGTAATGGTTCTACTGTGAGAGTTCCCACATCTGATACCTGCAATTCCTTCCAATTTAGTTTATGTGATTCATCAACAACATAATGACGTAAAACAGATACATGAAAAACATTATGAGTTTTATGCAAGTGGGGTGGTAGTACGAGACGATAGGAAACGGGTCCAATTTTCTCTTGGATTTTGAGAGGTCCTATAAATAGAGGTGAAAACTTTGTCCCCTTCCCGAACCATATGGTACTCTTATTAGGCCTGATACGAATGAAAACCTGGTCTCCCACTTCATAACTTTGGTCGGTCCTGTGTGCATCCACATAACTTTTCCGCCTATCCTGTGCTTCCTTTAGTCTCTGCCTAATCTGAATCACCTGTTCCTCCATCTCTTGAATCAATTATGGCCCAACCGTTACTCAGTCTTCTAGTCTATCCCAACTCAAGGACGTTCTGCATGGCCTTCCATACAGGGCTTCGTAGGGTGGCATTCCGATGGAGCTATGAAAACTGTTATTGTAGGCAAACTCTACCAAAGGTAGGTACTTCTCCCAATGGGTTTGATTATCCATGACATACATCCTAAGAATGTCTTCCATGACTTGATTTACTCTCTCAGTTTTCCCATTTGTTTCAGGATGATAAGTTGTGCTTAAGTTCAACTGAGTCCCCAATGTTGACTGCAAACTTGTCCAAAACCTAGAAGTGAATTTGGAGTCCCTATTTGAAATGATATTCTTAGGTATCCCATGCAAACGGATAACTTCACTTACAAACACATGTGCCACATCAGTGACATCATAAGTTTCTCTAACCGGAATAAAATGAGCACTCTTGGTTAACTTATCCACTATCACAAGAATGGCATTGTGTCTATGAGATGTGAGCGGAAACCCCACAACAAAGTCCATAGAGATGACTTCCCATTTGGACATAGGAACATCATGTGGTTGTAGGAGGCCTGCCGGGTGATGGTGGTCGGCTTTCACTTGTTGACACTCTAGGCACTTGGTGACGAAATGGACTACATCGCATTTCATGCCTATCCAGAAGAAAAGTTTCCTCATGTCTGCGTACATCTTTTTCACACTCGGATGCGCACAATAAAGTGCTCTATGGGCTTCCTTAAATATCATGCTTCGAATATCCCCTTTTTCAGGGATGTACATCCTTCCTCGATATCTCAATAGTCCGTCTGCTTCCAGACTATATCCTTCATACTTTGGGTCTAACTGCCTCTCGCTCTGGAGGTTTGAAGTAACCTTTAAATACCAACTGTCTCCTTGGAGTTGTGTCAACACATGTTCCCTAAGATTGACCTTTAAGGGTACCAAGGAGAAGATACGTGGTCTCCTACTCAAGGAATCTACGACCACATTTTCCTTCCCTTTGATGTACAAAATACCAAAATCGTACTCACTCATAAACTCACTCCATCACCTTTTCCTGGCATTCAGATCTCTTTGAGTGAAGAGATGTTTTAAACTTTGATGGTCCGTTTTGAGCTCAAAGTTTCACCCCACAAGATAGTGCCTCCAAAGTTTTAGAGCTAGCATTACAGTTGCCAACTCTAAATCATGAGTAGCGTAAAGATCTTCGTGTTTCTTCAAATTCCTTGACGCATAAGCTATTGCTCCTCCATATTGCATTAGAACGGCCCCCAACCCTTTCTTCAAGGCATCCATGTAGACTGTGAAGTCCTTTTCCATATCCGACACTCGTAGAATTGGCACACTAGTTAGTAACCTCTTAAGCTCAATGAATGCACTATAACATTCTTCATTCCATTCATACCTGACCCCCTTGCGATGGGTTTTGCTATTTTAGAGAATCCTTCCACAAATCTCCGATAATAACCTGCTAGCCCCATGAAGCTTCTCACCTCATGGGAATTTTTCGACACTGGCCACTCCATAATGGCCTTTACCTTTTCTGGGTCCACAGAGATTCCTTCGCCGGAAATGATATGACCTAAATAGTGGATTTCTTTCTGGAAGAAGGAACACTTCAAAAAATTCCCATACAATATGTTCTCCCTAAGGCAGGACAACACTACTCATAAGTGTTCCTCATGTTCTCTTTTGTTCTTGGAATAGATGAGGATGTCATCTATAAAGACTTGTATAAAATGGTCTAAGTACTTTCGGAATATGTCGCTCATGAGGCTCATGAATACTGCTGGTGCATTGGTCAATCTAAAAGGTACTACGACAAACTCGTAATGTCCAAACCAAGTTTGAAAGGCGGTTTTTGGGATGTCGCCTTCCTTAATCCTTAACTGATGATACCCTGATCGCAAATCAATCTTTGAGAATACCGTTGCTCCTTTCATCTGATCAAAGAGGTCATCTATTCGTGGCATCGGGTACCTATTTTTCACTATAGCATGATTCAGGTCTCGGTAGTCTATACATAATCGTAAGGATCCATCCTTCTTTTTTACAAAAATTACTGGTGCACCCCAAGGTGAAACACTTGGCCTTATTATCCCTAAGTCCATTAACTCTTTCAACTGCATTTGCAACTCACAAAGTTTCAGCACTGTCATCTGATACGGAGTCTTAGAAATTGGTTTTTCACCAGGTTTTAGCTCAATAGTAAAATCAAGCTCCCTCTCAGGAGGTAACCCTGGTAACTCGTTCGGAAAAACATCCTTAAATTATGACAATACCGGGTACTGATCTAATGAGGGTCCCTTTCTTTCATTCACTACTTCCACTATATATAGTCGACACCCTTGTCTCAAGCATCTCTTAACCTTCATAGTTGAGATAAATCTTAATGACACCTTTCTCCGTACACCTTGGATCTCTACTGGCCTTCCCTCATTGTCGACACAAAGCACCCTCTTTGTGAAACAATCTACCAAAGCTCGGTGAGCTACTAACCAATCCATTCCAATGATTAGGTCGTACACCCAAAGAGCAGTGATGTATACCTTCAACCTGGTAGTACACACTCCCAGGTCTACTATACAATTATCAACACTAGGTCCTACCACTTGTTTTTCCCCGAAGCCATCTTGACTTGTTTAAAGTCATTGTGCTCGTAGGCTTCCAACCCACTCTTTTCTAATCCAGATGGTGAAATTAAACTATCTGTCACACTGGAATCAAATAAAATTTTAACATTGATATGATTTAGCGTACCTGAAGAATCCACCATCGTGGATTGATGCTCAGCCTGGCTATTATTAACCGTTGCATAAATCTGGTGGCTGCTACTTGCTCTTCCCATCAGGGTCTTTCCTTCTCTATGCACGAATCCTTATTGCAACTCTGGGCAGTCACGCTGGTAATGGGGTCCTCTGCACCCCCAATAGGTAACACGGGATTGAACCTGCACACTGTTATGTGACTGTCTCTGAAATGAGTTCCTTCCCCTAGAACCCCTTCCCCTACTAGCTATTCCCTGAGATGGTCATGGACCTGTCTGCGTCGTTGGTGATGAACAAGATGTTGCACTCGCTGCCATTGAAATCCATGCAGTTACTATCCTTGGTACGACCCTGTTACCATATGGAGGTGGCCTTGAGCCCCCTCCCCTAGGAAATGTCCTAGGGGTCTTCCCGACGAATCCAGGATGATGTGGAAATGCCGGTCTTGTACCCCCGGTTAAGTTCATGTGTTCCTATGCATAACACACATTTTCCACATCTTCCGCTACTGAAGACAGTTTCCAAATTTGCACCATAGCTCTTATCTTAGGGTTCAATCCATAGATGAAGCGCTCTGCCTGTCGTTGGTCATTATCCATATATGAAACATATTTGACCAATTCCATAAATCTAATTTCATATTCTTCTACAGTTTTGTTTCCTTGTACTAAGGCATGAAACGCTCCTACTTGTTCCTCATAGTAGGCTGGCATATATTTCCTTCAGAACCTCTCCTCGAAAAGTTCCCAAGATACTGTGTCTGGGGTAAGATGCAATTGTCTTTCCAGGTTGCCCCACCAGTTCAAGGCATTGTCTCTTAACTAAAAAATTGCTATCTTCGCCTTTGAGTTGGACGCATAGTCCCTTAAGGCAAAACACGTTGTCATGCCTTCCAACCATGCTTCCGCACGTTCAATGGCGCGACCCTCGGCAAACTCCGGAAGTTTGATCTTCTGTAATTCTCGAGTGATGTCTTCAGGCGGAGTTCCTCCCCCCTAATCCCTCGACGCTTCTGGATTACCTTTTCCAGATGGTGGGGGTTCCACCTCGGTCCCTGCTAGTTGTCACCCCTTTAAAGTTTCATTTATGGCCTCCAACAAGTGCAGTATGAGAGCTAGTTCCGACGATGGTGGTGGCGGCACTGGCGGTGTTGGCGGTGCCTGCGACGATGCTCCCCTGCCTCAATTCCCTTAAGTCCTAACCATCCTGTATGATTTAACTTGCATCAACCAAATTTGTCAGGATGAGTTCAAGGACGTTTCAAATTGGTGCTACTCAAAATAGAAACAAGGTTAGGTGTAAGTTTTTCTTTACTTGTTTGTAAACAAACATTACTCTCTTTAGGGGATTGGCTAGGTTAGGGATAAAACATCTAAGCTTGATTTCTTCGCCTAAAAAAACTATTTACTCCTTCGCCTGGTAGTTACGCTGGCGCTATACCCCACTCGCTAATTCCTCTAACTTACCCTCCTAGCGTGCATGGATCCTCCTCCTGCTTATCTTGTTACAAGTCCTTATACTTTGCGTTTAAAACTAAATAAGGTGGCTTCCATCCTAATGTCGATGAAATGAGTCTAAGGTTATCCTTTGATGCTTGACTCGTGAGCTTTCCTTGGTGCGTTGTACATATGCATTGAATTGTGTGTCTCGGTAGCTGCAGGTGCGAGTCTTGAGGATTGTAGAGTGTCTTTTAGGCATTGGAGCTTAGCGCTCGTCTTTGAATAGTGGAATGGAGTGGAGGGACTTGGTGCTTGGCTCGATGAGTTGTGTGTACGGTCTCGTGAGCTTGGCGCTTGGATAATCAGAGATTATTCTTCAGGACATTACTTTGCTACTATTGATAATTAAACTATTTATATGTGAATTTATTTGTAAAAGTGATATGTGTGGCGCGTTAGTGTTTGGTCATTTATTAAGGCTTGGGCTTGGTGGGCGGTCATGGGTTCAAAACCCATAGACTCCAAAACATTTCAATTATTTTTTTTTTACCTTATTTATTAATATTTTTTTTATTAATATTTAATATTTATTAATATATATATATATATATATATATATATATATATATATATATTTAAAAAGTATAAACAAATTAACAATTAATATTTATAATTAATTTACGATGATCAATAAAAATAAATAAATAAATAAATAATTTAAAACAACAATTTTTTTATAACAAAGGGCGGGCACGCATCAAGCCCACGTGCCTCCCTCGTTTCCTCCAGCCATTCATACCTAAACCCTAATCTATTTCTTAACCCTAATTCCTCTTTTCCTTATTATTTCTTCTTATGAGGTTCTAGTTACACGGTCGTCCGCCATGGCCTTCTCTCAAGGTTTCTCCTCCTCGTTTGTCAGGTGATTGCTTGTATGTGGTTGCAGGTCGCAGGTCACATTGTGTAGGTGGGCGTGTACTGAACAACTTGCTACACCCCTTGTGGTCTCTCTCTCTCTCTCTCTATGTGTCTTAGTGTGAGTTCTTGCGCACTGTACCTTTGTGTGTTGCATGGCGCTTGTTTTTTTTGTTTATTTAGAGATTTTTCGTGTAGCGCGCAGGCTCCTCTGCTTCGCGTGGGCTTTGGGCTTGGTGGGAAAACTTGGTAGTTGGTGATTTGATCTTTGTTGTAGCTCCCTCTCCCTCCACCGGCTGGATCCGGTCGCTTTGTCATTGGAGAATATGATATCTGTGTATATTACATAGTCCCAGAAAAATAATTTCTATTTGGAAGTAGATTGTTTGAAGATAAATAATTTTGAAGATTATTCGGCAGGGTCGGTGATGTATAGTCTCTGTTCAGACTTCTTTGCACTGTCTCTTCTCTCCAAACCACTTCTTGTCTGCAAATCATACCTGATCTATGATAAAATCGGATTCTCCCGTCTGTCTGGTGGATTTCTATTATGCGTATAGTTTATATGCATGTGTTTGTTGGACGGAACAGGGCATCTATGTATCTGTGTCGTTAGGGCTTCTTATTTACCCTCCCTTCCGTGTTTGTGATAAAAATTTGGCGAAATTATATTGCTATATGACCAGAGCGGATATTTCGGCTTTTAAATTTCGTCCTTTCATGTAAATCGCATTCAATTTGATTTCTTTTTCCTTGATTTTTCAGTAATCAACGCCTGAAAAACCCTCATTTTGTCTTTCAGAGTAGCCGGCAGCTGTATTTCACGGCTTTGTTTGAAATTTGGAACAATGTGTGTGAATATATGTAGATACATGTGGAATTCGTTGTATAATTGTATGAAAATCGTATGGGGTTTTGAGTCGGAATTCTATTGAAATCTCAGTGAATAATCTATCCGAAGTTTGCTAGAATGAAGTTTAGTCTTAATTTTGATACTTCACTCACTGTTCGTCCCTGTACGTTTTGCCTGGATAAAAATAGCACTGAGTTTAGGGTTAACGATTGGCGCATTGTGCACCAGGTTGACCAGTGGCTTCCTTCATGGCTTGGAAGTGTAAGCTTCCTTATCAACAACTCAGTGCTCTTCTGGACACGGCGGAGGATTGAAACCTCAAATCGGTCTTGAAATCTTGAGCGATTTCTCTCACCAGACGCTGAAAGGGAAGCTTCCTTCATGGCTTGGCACGTGGTTGCGGACTTAGTGCTTGACGTGGGTGGTGGGAAATGGTGCCATTGTTGTATACCAACTCTCGATTTCTTATAGATTGGCTTCAAATGCCAATACTATTTTATTTTACCCTTCCTCTCAGCACGGTGTATCCATTAACGAGTGGGAAGATTATCACTAATTTTCGAAGAATTGGCAATTTACAGTAATATATGTAGCTCATTTGAAGGTGTATGAATTTACGTTACTCCGTTGATAGGTTCCAAAGGCTAGGCTGATATGGCTCATTCTTTGGCCATTTTGAATGCGTAAATTGTTACATTCTTACATAGTTTCTTTTCTTTTTGTGTTGTACGTTTCGTTTTACATGTCAGGGCACGCTTCAATCCTATTCTCTAAGATTCTTTGTTGTCATATAATTACAAGTAAAAACTGTTATTCTAAATAATTTTCATTGAAAAGGATGCTTCAATCGTTAAGGTTCCAATCAATGTAGATAAGAAAGGTGAATGCCCTGTTAATAATTTTTTTTTTTAATACTGTAAATACCTATATCTTTTTTTTTATATTGGAGATTGTGCCTACGGCCTAATAATTTTATAATTTATTTTATTTCTATTTCTATTTCTACACACACACACACACACACACACACACACACACACACACACATATATATATTATATATATTTTTACTCTATTCTTATTGTATTTTTTTTTGTTGTTCATTATATAAAAATATCACTCTTTACAAGTGAGGCTTCTCATAGGTTTGAAGCTTTTACATGCTAGGCTTCTTACAGGTCTGAAGGTGAACAAGCCTCCTTCAAACTTACAACAATTTCTAAGGTTTTCTGGTTTATTTCTGGGTCGATTCTAAGTAGGTGGGATCTGAAAACATCACTGTAAAGAATTTATGTTATAAATGTAATTTGATTAACCTTAGAAGAGGAATTATTGGCAAATGATGCAACACATAGTTCAGCTGAAAAGGCTTGTTTATATATAGATCTGTGTAACTAAAAAAAAAAAGTTTTTTTTTTGTCTTGCAGGCTAGCTGGATGTGGAGCTTGGAGCTTAGACTTTCATTTAATTAAAGGGTTTTAGGGTTGTTTAAATTTTTGGGTGGGGTTTGTTTAAATTTTTGGGTGGGTAGGTAGGCCCTCGGCTCCATATTTTGAACCAAGGCTCTGATACCCTGTGTAGGGACCATAAATAAACAAGCCTAATAAAATCCATACAACTACACATAACATTTCTAACATAGAATTTCAATTTCAAACTTAGAATTTCTTTGAGTGCGTAAATAATTTATTTAGTTTCAAATAATCATATATTACTTCAGCAGAATTTAACATTTATCTAAGCATGAAAATAACTCAGCAATTCATAATAAAATACCTGCTTTTGATGCTAACCCCAATCTCTGTTTGTCCAAGCTAAAGTTGAAACTGTGCTAAACACTGCCCAAAACTGAGTTTTCCTCCCTGCCAACTAAGAGTAGCCTATCC
>ML779979.1:276613-344981 GCA_009831015.1 Picea engelmannii
AGGAGACTAAGGGCTCTAAGGAATAAGGCCCCCTCCTTATTGCGCGCCCCTTAGAATCATTGTGAGCGACTGTCGCAGTCGGCCCTCACGGCATCGTGGGTCCTCTCGAACTAGGTAATCGTTAACCTACAGTTCGAGCCACGACGGGAGTGCTAGCGGGCGGTGGCAGGGCTGCTGTCCACCCCTCTCCCTCAACCTCTCTGCAATTGTGTGTGGCCCCTTTACTCCATATGTGAGTCAAGTCGGCAAGCTATCGTCAGCCTGCATCACCAATAATCATGTCAGAAATGTCGACGTCAAAACATCAAATCAAAAGAGACATCATAATATACAAATCAACCCAAGAGCACACTCCCTGACTCAGTCCAGAGTCCAAGGGGGTTCTACCGATGCCTCTGCATCCTCAAGGTCAAACACCCTGCACACTCAATAAAACGGAGTCAATAGCACCTGTCTACATAAGATAATAACACATCAAGTCATCTATCAATCACATTATAATCATATAAAAAGGTCTAACATCAACACGGGTCCAGATCACTTGCGAGCAAGTGTCCTCAAATAATAAGAGTTCTCAGTGCGCTAGAGTGGGATGTTACAGATAGATAAAATCAAAATCAATCAATGTAAAATGAATTCCTTGGCAAAGTTTCCCAATAAGAAACATCTCAAGGGTTACAACAATGGGAAGAAAAAGAAATGTCATTTATAACATATACAATTTTTTAACTCTAACTTTAATATTTGAATGTGTGCTAGTCAAAATACTTAATCCCTGTTATTACAAAAATCATGAAATTTCTATACATTGGCTCTAGAGATATATATAGTACTTAAAATCAATATTTTTTTTTATGAAACTTGATGAGAAGATAGAGGAAGGTTTCCTTTATAATATATCCAAATTTCAAACCTTAAATCTAATATATAAAAACACTTTGATCATAATACTAAATCCCGATTGTTATTGAATATTAAAAAACGTCAAATAAAACCAAAACAAATCAAAAAACATTTAGGGATGCTATTGCACCATAGGTGGCCAATCCATGTTTCATCTAGATATTCTAGGTAAAAAGAGGGGAGATATGTACGAATATGGCATAGTACTATAATCCCCATTATTTGCTTAATTATGTAAGGGCGGGGTGCGATCATTTCATCAAAAGAAATATGTATTCCACTAAGTTTAAGAAAGATAACTGATATTAAATATGTATTCTTACAAATTCTCATGATCCACTAAAAATTTAGAGGCTCCTATTCGCTCTTCTTTTACAAAATCCAAATTAAACCCAAAAAATATCATCTTAAAAGAGTTATACTTAAACATATTAGTTAGTCCAACGCCAAAATTAGTAGAGATATTTACAATGCATCCCAACTCAAAACTCAACTTCTAAATTTTCAAACAACTAAATATTAAATCTTAGTATTACCTTCCTTTTATTCATAAAAAATAATGATGCCACTAACCAAATTTGCATAAAAAATAATTTAAAACCATATTAAAATTATTTTCAAATCACATAAAAACCCTAAAATTAACTCTAAGGAATTCTTTTAAGGGGTTGGTAACTTTCATTTTTTTGGTTATCTTCCAAACACATATTAAACACTATCATATGTCCTATTTTTTACAATTGAGTTATTGTATCAAGTTTTTCATGGTGTAAACCGATCATTCTTTACCATCATTAGTTTTTTCTTACCACGCCATTAGTTTTTCTTTGTCGTGAATTGTTTATTGACTAAGCCTAAAACATTCGAAGATGATGACTATTATTACTCATAAAAACAAATGTACTTATTTCATTAAGAACATTCATTCAAGAGATTTCGTTATAAGTATAAATCTTTATAAAGTGAATCCTAAGAGATAATTGCAAATCCAAATTAAAAGGAATATGATAATTCTAAAGCAACTAAAATATTTAATTTGCAAAGGAAATAAAGATTTGTTTCTATGATAACGTGTTCTTTTGAGAATAATTGAAATATAATTAGATCAAACAAAAACCAATCGTAACTAAGAATAGTAATTTACACTTCTTCAAAGGAAAGGTATTCACCATATAAAATTGATTTATTGGAAAAGCAACAATATTTGATCAAATGTTGATTTACGGTTCAATTTGAAAGGAAACAATAATATTTTACCAAGAAAAAGGAATTGATCCACCACACTGAAAATGCATCAACCTCAAGATAGAAACTATTAGTAATGGAATCCTACAATACTTGTTTACTTGTTGTATTGGAGGTGGGGCATACCTCCCCAAATAGAGGACTAGAAAGAAATACAGTTGCTACAAATTCACTTCACACACACATAAATATGTAAAAAGGAACCAAGCTTGATAAAGTTTAAATAAGCAACAATTGAATACAGGAAAATAGTGTTTCAACGTATTCTCTCCATATCCATATAAAGACATATGGTTTGCTTCTTATAGCACCCTTGGATTCCATACTAAGAACATATGTATTTAGACACACTTGAGAACCAATGGTTGTCAAGCTATCTTATCAATTATTAAAAATTGTTATTTGTCTTCTTTACATTTTGGCACATGTGGTTTCTAGTTAATCAACCTGTGACTAACTATTAGGTATTTTCAAACATAAAATATAGATCATGCTTGTCCTAATTTGAAATTGTATGACATCCAAATCGGATCATAGTCACATGCCATGTACACACTCCAAGTCAATAGGAATCTCTTTCCATGAATCCTAATTTTGTTCCACATTCATTGTCATCTAGCCATGTTTATCCTTCGGTTTCACAGCTTCAAAATCGAATGTGGTTCTAGATATTCTATATCCTAGTGGAAAAAACATTTGTAGCATCAAGATTCTGCAGTCTTCTTGTATATTTTTTGTAGCTTATTAGTGGTCTGGTTGTGAGTTTCTTGTAGCTTCCTTGCAACATATTATTTAGTCATTTTTCTCTCCACACTCCATGCTTATTCATTTCCTCTCTACTCTCCATACTTGGCCATTTTCCTTACTCTCCAGACTCAACACTTAGTCATTTTTCTTCCTCTCTACTCTCCATACTTAGTCATTTTAAGTCATTTTCATTCCTCTCTACTCTCCATACTTAGTCATTTTCACTACTCTCCATAATCCATACTTAGTCATTTTCCTTACTCTTCATACTCCTTTACTTTTTCATTTGTCATGAATATAGATTCATGATACCCCCCTTCATCCATATCTTGACCTCTCACAACCGACATTTTCATAATCCTCAATTTGCACCTGAATTTTCGCATCACCCAAATTGCACCCTCATGACTTAGCTAATTTTACTGAGATTTACACTTAATTTTTACTAAGTCTTACACTTAGTTTTGTTTTTTACTTTTGAATATGGAATGTGGGAGCCCACTCGTATTACGATATTTCTACATCACTTAACCCCACAACCTCCCAACACTTAATGATTTTTACTAATTTTTACCGACCCACATTTATTTCAAGAAATTATTCATTATATTCCTAAGTTTTATCCCCCTTCTCCCATCCTTTGTCATATTGGGACACATAGTAGTGAAGTGGACCTATCACATTGGGATACGTGGCAATGAAGTGTACCTATCACATATGGAATATGGCAGTGAAGTGGACCTATCCCTGGGTGACACTTGGATGATATTTTCCAGACACAGATTATTGGACAGTGGAATGGCATGATGACTGGGCGATGAGGTGAAAACCAAAAGTTACACTGTGCATAAGCTATGAAGGGTTCCATCTCTCTCTATACTTCATGTGGATAGATCAATGATTGTTTAGTCTCTATCATTTGTAGGCCATAATGTTTGATCTCGATGTCTAAATTAAGAAAACAAGAGCTCACGGAAAAGCTAGAGACATGAAGAACACTTTGGAATTGGTTTCCATGGATGGAATCATAGCTATCATGCCCTAAAAATTAAATTGTAGTCAAGACTATTTTTATCTTGACGATGAATAATTTTTTTTAAATGGTTTATTAAAAGAAATTTATGAACTTATAAAGTGGGTCCCAGTTGATAGAACATATATGTAAGTTCACATTTACAAAGATTTAAATAAAACCCTAAATCTAACCCTAAAGAATATTCAAGAATATGAAGATAATTTTATAAAAGAATATGTAAAATGCATTCAAAGGTTTTGGTGGAGAGTTCGCAAGAAATAAGTTTTCCCTTTCCAAGATTTTTTTGAATTAGCCTCCTTAAATTTCTCCCTCATATTTTCTTCTATCTAATTCTTTCCATCATTTTTTCCATATATGTTTGGAAATAGGAAGATCGGGTCTTGATCAACATTTTCTCCAAATTCTTCTAGTCACTTTCATGATATTCCACGTTCAAAGGAGAAAAATCCCTACTTGTTAAAAGGAAAATGTAGTTAAATTCAATTTATGTAATTGTCATTGAGATCTTGTTGAGGTTGTTATTCTATCCTTCTTTTTTTATAAATTGTTAAATTTGTTACAATTGAGATATTATTATTTAGTTCTCCCTCAAATAACTATTCAAGTGTCATGTTATTTTGATGAATATGTGTGGTGATGTATTAATGGATTCTTGAGGAGATGAAGCCTTACAAATTAATTTGATATTAACATAGAAGTCCTTTAAATTTATTTGATGGCCTGTCCAATTTATTTTCCTTTCATATTGCAAAGTCATAGATGATTTTGGATTCACATTATTTTAAAGAAAAGGAAGAATATTTGTTGAAAGCAGACTCCAAATACAAATCTTTGCATACATATTTATTTCTTTTTATTGAACGCGATGATGTTATTGACAAGTACATATGTATATAAGAGTTTTACATATGTATATAGGATATTTTTTTGAATATTTGTTAAGGTTTTTTTATCACATCCATCTATGTTTAGAAGAGCAATCTTCCATATATCAAGAAAGAGGAGTGCCACCTCAATAAAAACGAGGAGATTCATTTTTGTTCCCCTAAATATTTTCTCTCAATGTTGATTATTTTCCCTTGATTAAAAAAGTGATCAAAACCTAGTTGGCTTTGGGTTTCCCCTTACCCATAGCTCATCGTTCCATTCAAATAACTCTATGAAAGAGAGTGTCACCCCATCTGATTTGATTTCACATAAAGGAAATTGTAGTGTCCCCAAGATCGAGCCCTTTGTAAGTCTGATGTATGAAATGAATTGTAAATATGTGTTATAGGCTGGTGAGCCAAGTTTGTATAAGACGATGGGCTTATGTGATTGTTAGGCTAGAGAGCCTAAGAGTTGGAGGCCAAGGGCTTGATTTTGTACCTGTATGTATGCAACACATTAATAAAATGTAAACAACGCCGCGTGTAGACCGACCACTATGAATGAGTGATGGGGGACTAAACTTCCACAGAATGGGCAAGGGATTAGGGGCTGGAAGGTGGGAAAAGGGGGCTAAGTGTTGAGCCTAGGGACTTAAGTCCTTGGGGAATAATATTTTAATATTATTCCAAAAAGACATGTGATTAGTATGTTTTTATCCTAAGTTCTTTTGGAATGACATGTGACTTCCAAATGGAAGGAACACGTGTTGAAGGAATGCATGCAGTTGCATGGGTGACAAGTGTCAACCCAGGTGCATGCAAATAAAAGGCCTGAGATGAGATGTGTTGGGGGTTTAGCTTACATTCCCATCGACTGTTGCGGGGGTTCCTCCTCCATTCGACCCCTGACTGCCTGAGGTGAACTAGTCTGACCTCTGCAGAGAAACCCCCATGCATCTTCTGAACCAAAAGGCATGTATCTTTGTTCGTTCTGGGATAACCGATACATCCTCTGTCTAAACAGTTCAAACCTGTGTTGACCCTTGCATGGATTGTTTGTCACGTGTTCCCGAGAACCAGAGCGTGAGTCTATCCTGTGTTGCCGGATTGAGAAATAATAAGTGACCTACCATTGTTGAACCTGTTGGAAATCCCGTGTCTGTTTTTCTTGTGGGTTGTTGTGGCCACACAGTGCTGGACTGCGTGTGGCTTGTTGGCTAGTTGTGCAACACTCTCTCCCGATGAGAGAGGTGATTGAGGTTGGAAGAACAGGTGGCTTGGCCTGTGAGTGACTCTCTCTGGGTGAGAGAGTGCGCAGAGAAAGGAGAGAAATCCTGGAAGGAACCCTATAGCTGCCACAGAGCTCGGAGACTTCCGGTCCAGTCTATTGCTATAACCCAAGGCAAGGGAGGTTAGCAGCCTAAGGATTGTCTAGGTGACAGAGAAGGTGTATACTCTTGGGGTGGAATAGGCATGTGGGGAAGGAGTGTCTGTGGGCAGTGAGCATGAGTGGTTCCTGGGAGAGAAGTCCTTCCTTGTGACTGTGTGTTTTCCCTGTAACCTTAGCCTAGCCTAGGATTCCCTTCCTTGGGGGTGTAGCTTAGTCCCAGCTCGGGGGTGACCCACTGGTAATATGACGAGCAGTGTGGTCTAAGGCTAGGAGGTTCGTGGAAGGCCTGCACTTGGTTGGTGGAACTGCCACTGTTTCAAAGATAAGTACCAGATGATGCTTTAATTATGTTTTTGTATCCCTGTGTATTATAATTATCATGTATTCTGTTGTGCATTTGGATTAATGTTATTACCATGGATTATTTATGTTAGTAATAATTATTATGCTTACTCTAAGATTAAATGCATGTGGATTATATAATGCTTGTATGAGTTATGTAAAAAAAGTAGCGTTACAATTTGGTATCCGAGTGATTAAGCCTTGGTAACAGAAAAGTAGCGTTATAGAAATGAAAGCCCTAAGTTGAATGTCTTTGATGAATGAGTTTGGATCCCAATTTTTGAAATCAATCATTATTAGGTTATGATGGTACTGTTCACATAATAAATTTGTGACCTTATTCATTGCTAAATTTGGAAAATGTTCTTATAAAGTGTTCTAGGATTATAATAGAATATGGATTCCTTGCAATTATTGCTCTAATATTGAAGAAAATTGGATGTTATTTTAGGTAGAGAAAGTAAGTAGGGGAAGGAAAATGATGGTCTCTCATCCTATGTGTCAAGAAACACATGTATTTCTTATCACACTTCAATTATTGGACCTCAACAATCAGCCTCTAAATCACCATATTAGCCTCATGTTCATTAATATTCTTAACTTCTTCTAGGCTTGCATCATCTTTATGTTGATCAGTTAAACAGACCAATTTTTCTTCTAGGCATTCCACTTTTGATTTCCAATTGGCTACCTCATTCTCTAACTTGTTGATTCCAATCAAATTAGCTAACTGACTATTTGTGGTTTTTACTAATTCGTCCATCTTGGTTTCTTCATCATATTCATATATCATCCATTCAATATCCTCTTCTTTTCCCTTTGATTCTTCCTCATGCTCTTCCATGGATTTTTTTTTCCGATTTTTCTTCGAATTCTTCCTTCGTCTCTTTCTGATATTTTTCCTTTTATTTTTCTTCAATTCTATCTTCTTCGCATGCATCATGTTTTCCAATTTAAGTGGGGTTTGGAAGAAAGACCTACTCTTTATCTAAATTATTATTTTCCACCCATGGAACAGGAGTTGTCCAGTATCTCTATTCCTTAATGGCATGGACTAATGTGTCCATGCCTTTATGAGCCTCATATTTTCATATCCTTTCCCTTACAATTGTCATTTCTTCGTATAGAGATGAACATAATTTATTTAAAATCTTGTGAATTATTTTCAACATTTTGTGAAATTTTAAATATTTTTCAGAAAACAAAGGTTGGAACTTATTGAAAAATAAAACCCTTCCTTTATTTCCTTTCTCTATTCTTGGATTCTTTTCTCCTACAACATTTGTCTCTTCATCCCTTTTTGGGTGTTGTGCTCCCAATTTATCCTCCTCTATTGAATGCCTACTCCCATTCTCATGCATGCTTTCCTATGGTTCTTTTGCAAAATTCCCCATGGGTTTTATACCCTCTTTCATGGTTTCTTAGTTATCCAATTCAATTATTTCAAGGTTCTTATCCTCTTTTGTCACTTCTTATTCCTTGGATTCCCTTGATTAGGTTTTAGGTTGCTTGGAGGACTTAGTGGAAAGGGATTCCCTCAAAAAACTTGTTGATGTTTATAGCATCGAATAGGTACTTCGGTACAAGTCTAAGTGTCTAGATGTGTGGAATTTGTCTAAAGCCTTATACCTTGAGACTTTACTTTACTTAAAGGAATTATTAAAGAAAGTTTCTTTTATTAGAGAGTTCAATTTTATTTTAATAAATGATTTAATTATAATTAGTGAATTAAATAATAGCCATTGATCTCAAGTGAGGTGAGAAGTAATCTCAGTTGTCAATTAGTTTGGAGATTAGGGGTAGGTCATAGCTCAATCTTATAAAATCAAGGCTAGGGTAAAGGAGAAGTCACTTTCACACAAAGATATCAAAGAAGAACTTTTTCTAGTGTGGAGTCATCCGAGAGTGTAGAAGGAAAGAATGACTTTTTCTAACATTTGAGAGAGAAAAGAAGGAGTTTTTCTCAAGGGTTGGATCACGAAGGACTGTGATTCAAGGAGATATTGGATAGGTGGAGAAGTATTTTCATATAGATATTAGGTCAAGGAGAAGAGAGAGTAGAGGCAGGCGCAAGTGGGTTTCAACAAAGCGAAACCACACAAAAGAGTTGTGCCATACAGAGTTTTATGTGCAGTCCTTGGGGTTGTGTACATGGGTTTCAATGGAGACAGGAACGTATATGAAGGTTTCCTTAAGGAAACATGCATACACCTGAAAAATCGTTCCATATATGGTTCATGCAATAGATCATACTTTTACTAGTTTTTCTACAGTTGTATTTCTCTCAGTGGCCCATTATCCATGTTACGAGAGCCTTGATTTTATCATAATAAAATCATCTTAGTACTGGTTCTCCCTTCTGAGTTTCCTAGGGGTATATACCCAAAAATATTGGTGTTTATGTGTGCATGATTTGGTTTCGATTTTTTCTTCTACTATCTTTATTTGCATTGAATATTCCAAAAGTGTAATTTTTTTCTTTTGAGCTGTTAATTTTATCCATAGTAAGAAAATCACTAGATAACAAGATACCTAGGTGTCAGAGTAAGGATTTCAACATGGTATCAAAGTGCATTCTTTGAGAGGAAGCCACATCTTTGATCCATAGAAGTTGATATATGATCTATCATATCTACAGGAGATCTTAGTAGATCCATAACTAGTAGGAAACAATCGAAGACAAATTTAAAAGAAAAAGTCGTACTGATGGAGAAGTAGGATTTTGCAGTTTTATAGAGTTGTACACAGGTTCCAAAAGAAACATGTGCATACATACACGAGTTTCTTTGGATACAATCGCATATACATAGGTTGAAGTAAGGACAGACATGTACATACACGAGTTTTGGTAAGGGATGTTGTGTACATACATGGGCTTCAGTTGTGATAGGTGCATACAAGTTCGTACAGGTTAGAACATGGGTAGTTTCAACAATAGGTTATTTCCAGAGAAGTTTATGAGGTCTAAGGGATGACAAAAAAAACTTTGATATTTGAAGAGAGTTTGGATGGAGCATCCAACTTCTTGTATTGGAAATCAAGAGTGAATTTGTTGTTAAAGGAGTATGACCTTTGGGAGTTAGTGGAAAAAGTAGTTGTTCCACCAACATATCTGATAGCTTTGGAAGTTCATGAGAAAAAGGAGATCAAAAAAGAGAAGGTCATCTTGGATTCAATGAAGAATCGTATAATTCCTCACTAATCCAAGAAGAATATGACCAAAGAGGTGTTTGATGTCTTGGTAGGTTTATTCCAGAGAACTAACATAAATAGAAAGATGGTGTTAAGGAATAAACTCAGATTGGTAGAGATTTCTATATCTAACAATGTTACTATCTATTTCAGGAGGATCGTGAATGTGGCATTCAATGGTCTTCCCAAGATTTAGGATCCATTTTTGAAGGGATTTTGTGCCTGGTAACATCTTCGAGATTGGCATATATTTTGGGATGATTGCATTAAGGAAGAAACTCGTCATGAGTATACAAGTAGCAAGTAGGGAAGTAGTGATGAGAAATTGTCTCTTTTCGGCAAGACAAGGAAGGGCAAAGGAAAGAGTTCTAGAAAGAAGGGTAAAAGTGATGGAGGATCATCACAACCATGGAAGAAGGACTTGAGTAAAATAAAATCTATCTCATGTCATAAGAATGGAAATTATGTACCTCGGTGTACAAAGAAGAAGGGTAAAGGAAAGACACAAAAAACAACATCAATGAAGACATATCTAGATGCGTTTGTAGCAAAGTTTGAGAAGGATTTCTCACTAGTTTCTTTCCTTTCTACTAGCACAACTATGAGGAGTGCATGGTTCTTGGACAATGGTGCATCTCTTCATATGATATAAGAATGCGAGATATTTATCATTCTGACAAAAATGAACTCAAATGTTCATGTGGAGCTTGGTGATGATGCCAAGTATGTAGTGAAGGGAGAGGGAATAATTACATTCTATCTTGATTGAAGGGGTTCGTTGGATGCCCAGGATGTGCTTTATGCATCAAGTTTGAAGAATAATTTTCTCTCAAACTTAGCTATCAAGGAAAATGGTTTTTCCATTAATTTTCAGTGAGAGAAAGTACTCATACATCCAAAGAAAGGTATATTAGACACATTAATGGTCATTGGGGTTAAAGAGGGAACTTTATACAGGTTGTAGGGAAAGGATTTTTATGATTTGTTACATGACAGTGACAACCTATGTGAGTTATGGCATAGTGGTATGGGAAACCTACATTAAAATTTGTTGTGGATTTTGAGGGAGATTTTCACTGGTCTTCATATTTCAAAGTTGCACAAGAGAGTGTGTGTAGAAGGTGTACACTTGCAAAGAATGCCAAGGTTGTTTTTCCAAGAAGAAATATTAGATCCAATTGGATATCAGATCATGGACCAATTTCAGTGACATAGGATGAGGAGCAGGAGGATCCAAACTATGCGTAGCCAAAGGAAGAGAAGAGTTCAAAACATTATAGTGTGGGGATTCAACCATCATATGGGAAGAGGGAGTTACCTCTTCCAGAACTGTTAGGATATTGAGTTGCTATGAGATGACATTGATAAATTCTCAGGAGGAGGAGGATTCTAGAAGAACATTGAGGGAGAGTAGGCCTTCGACGAATTTTCCAAACTTTTTGGCATCAATATGTAACATCATCGATTTTGTGACTTCCAGTATTCATGGAGAAGCTGACAAACATGGTTGGAGGGATTCCAGTGAGAAGGATGATGTGTGCAAAATTGTGCCAGGGTTGGATATAGAAACAATTATAGGTCTCTCTTCAAGAAGTAATTTCCTCTCTAAGAGGGAGTTTCAATGTTTGTAGCATCAGACATGTACTTCCGCATAGGTCTAAGTGTCTATACATGTGGAAGTTTTCCAAATCCTTCTACATTGAGAATTAACTTTAATTAAAGGAATTATTAAAGTAAAGTGATTTTATTAGAGATTTGAGTTTTATTTAAAGAAATGTTGTAATTATCATTAGTGAATTAAATAATAGCCATTTATCTCAAGTGATGTGATAATTAATGTCAGCCGTAAATCACTTTGGAGATTAGGGTTAGTTCATAACTCGATATCATAAAAGAAAGGATAGGGTAAAGGAGAAGTCACTTTCACACAGACATAGAAAATGACTTTTACAAGTGTGGACTCATTCGAGAGTGTAGAATCAAAGAAGGGCTTTTTGTTACACTTGAGAGAGAAAAGAAGGAATCTTTATCAAGGGTTGGGTCATGAAGGATTGTGATCCAATGAGATATTGGATAGGTGTAGAAGGACTTTCATCTAGATATTAGGTCAAGTAGAAGAGAGAACAGAGGAAGCCACAAGTGGGTTTTAGCATAGCAAAGCCACAGGAAAGGGTTGCACTGCATGAATTTTGTTGTACAATCCTTGAGTTCGTGTACACTGGTTTAAGTGGAGACAGTACCATATACACGTGTTTTCTTAAGAAAATGAATGTACACCTCAAAAAACATGCCAGATCTAGGTCATACAAGAGATTATACTTTTCCAGGTTTATTTGTAGTTGTATTTCTCTCTATGGGCCACTATCCATGTTATAGGAGCCCCAATTTTATCATAATAAAATCATCTAAGTACATGTTTTCCTTTTGAGTTTTTTCCAAGGTTATTTACCAAAACTATTGGTGTTTATGCGTGCATGATTTGGTTTCCATTTTTGCTTCCACTATATTTATTTGATTTGAATATTCCAACAATTTATTTTTCTTTTGTGAACTTCTAATTTTATTTGAAATAAGTAAATCACTAGATAACAAGATACCTAGTTGATGGAGTAAGGATTTCAACAAAAATCCTCTTTTTGATCTGTCACAGTTCCTTCTCCATTTATATACCATCCCATGGGTTCTGTACCCCTTCCATTGTTTCATCATCCTTTTCTCCCTCCCCCAAGTCAACCCTATTTGTATCTATGGTCTCTGCAAATTTTGTAATTCCTGGGACTGTACAAATCCTAAGAAGGCATTCCAACTATGACCCACCTCTATAAGGGTGTATTTTATTATCAACCTTATCAACCCGTCATGAGGCAAACTTGTCTTAGGATTCTTGGTTTCCCTCATCATCTTGCATGTCACTTAAATTAAGTTGAATACAAAATATGTAAGGTTCATACGTTTTCTTTTGTACCTTAGGTGTCCTAACAATTTGTAGTGATATCCAAATAGAAGGTTGTATCTCCCTTCAAAGGTTATGAATTGTTGTACACATAGGCCACCTCTAGCTAGGGTAGTGGAAGCAACATTCTTTGTGTTCCTTTGTCTATCCATTTCATTGATTCATTATCTACTGATAATTCTCGATTTATCATTTTTGTTGATGCCATTCTCTCAAACCACCTTTCTCTATTTTGTGACAACCCAATAAATTTAGTCATATTTGCCTCAACCACCTATATTCTTAATCCATGAACTACAACAACTTGTTTCCTGTAGGCCAATTCAAAATCCATAGTTAATATTCCATGTACCCCTAAAACCATTTTGAAAAAAATCATCCATCCCACATCTTCAAATATTCTCAGTTCTTTTGGATTTTCAGTGATTATTTTGACATTGTCAGGCTCACTTCTAATAGGTGGTATACCCATTGCGTTGGAGATTGCAAATGTGAAGGTGAAAGGGATGGAAAGTTTTAGTTGCAGAAATGGAGAATATAGTTAAGAGGATTAATAGATGTAATATCCCTAGGACCAACCCAAATTTCAATATAAATGAAAATGTACATATAGGATGGTGCACTATGACATTTTGGGGCCAAAGTGCCTTCATATATATGTATTTTGAGGCCATAGTGCCTATGTGGTTATTAGGCTAGAGAGTCTATATGTTAAAAGGATAGTGAGACCAACTTTCTAAAATGTAATCACACTCATATTTTAATGAAAACACATCACTATTGTAGATCGACTAGAGAGAAAGAGTATGGGGGGATAAAATTCAATAGAAAGGTTAAGGGGGGCTAAGAGTATATGAAAGGGGCTAAGCTAAGGGGATTAAGCCCAAAGGAATATTTTATTAATAATCATAAAATTATAAAGTATATAGTATGGATAATCATTTATCCTAAGTTCCTAAGTGGAAATGTATCACCATGTGGGGGTGTCCATGTGGGGGCGCATGTAGTTCCCAACATGACAAGGTGTGAAATTGGGAAAATGCACATGCAATTGGGAAAATTAGTTCATTTTCCAACATTATACCATGATTACTACCATTATCCTCCTCTACCATATGTAAATTATTGCTACTGTCACCTATACCTACACAATGGAAATCTTTGGAGCTCTTAGAAACTAGTAACCTGGAAATTGGGTTGAAGAGGTGGGTTTTCAGGCCCACGAGATATTGAATAAGTGGGTTGTTAGGCATGTGAGCATTCGGTTACCATGATTAGTGCCATTATCCTCCTTGACAATCCGTACACTATTGTTTCCATCACCTATACCTGCACAATGGAAATCTTTGGAGTTGTGGGAAACCAGTAACCCAAGAATTGGGATGAAGAGGCAGGTTATCAAGACAATGAGTTATTGAAGAGTAGAATTGTTAGTCCCATGAGAATTCTCTCCAGGTGATAAAATTGTTGGGAATTGATTCCCAAGGTTCCAAGCTGCAGCTATAGGGCTCTTATACTTCCTGTCTGGCCTATTGCTAAACCCTCGAAAGGGAAGTGGGGTAGCCAAAGGACTGTTGAGTAGAGAAGGGGCACAGTTCTTGGGGTGGGACATACATGTGGGAAATGCGGTATTGTAGGTTTTCTACTAGAGTTGGCACTCAAGTCTAAGTTTTTCTATTGTTTGCGATACCTTATCCTAGTTAGAATTCATTTGTCCAGGTGCAATTTTAGTCCCATCTCGAGGGTGACCTCCTGCTGAGTTTATGAGAAACATAGTCTAACGATGGGATGAAATTATGATCTCTACACATAGTTGCTGGCATTTTATAAAATATAAGTGTCTTTTATGTGCTTGTTTTAATTATTGTGTGTGTATTTACCTATGTTTTGTTATGTGTTTTTTCTGTATAATGTTGTATTTGTATATTGTATTTATTCTACATAGTTTTGTGCATATGAAAATCATTTTTGTGAATTAAATTGTTATCATAGTTTGGAAATTTTGTGTGGCATTTCCCAACTCAGGGCTAGGGATGCTACACTGTGGTATTATATTTTGGGAATTTCGTCTGGCATTGCCCAACTCGGGGCTGGGGATTCTACAAGGTGGTATCAAAGCTCCAGTTTCAACATTGATCCTACATGGGCTAAGTTAGAAAGTGTTGAATATGGAAATTGGATACATTTAGATGCAGAGGATGTCTGCAACATGTATGCTAAAACTATTCTTGTGAAATTGAGAGACAGGGAATTTGGAAGATTCGAACCAAGAATGAGTAATAATCAATTTTATTCTTTAATTGGGAAAATTTGGGCCTATATATGGATTAATTTGCAAGTTTAAAGAGAGTCCATGGATCCCATGATGAAATTGAGCAAAATTCAGCAAAAGCCCCAATTTCTACAGTGGGATTCATGAGGAATTTGACGTATAGGAGTCAAATTATAGGTGTTGGGGTCATATTGTTTGTTAAAGGGAAAAAAATGGTCATATGAGGCTTAATTTTAGAACTTCAATGATGGCCTAAAAACATTTTCAAAATTGGGCATTCTGGAAAAATTGGGAAATTTTCGAGAATTGGAAAGATTGGAAAATTGTGGGAAATTTTATGTACACTGACGTCATCATGATGTGGGGGACACGTGTTAGATGAAGTGTAAGAGTAGTGAAGTGTAATGAGAGGTTATAATATCCATGGTGGCACGGTAGCATAGGTGGCATGTGCCCTGGCACCATGGAGATGGTGCCTTCCTACCCAGTGGAACCCCGAGTCTAGGACATGCATCAACCTCACACTAATTGCGAGCAAGGGGGGAGGGCGGGTTGGGTGGTTGTATTAACCACATTCAGGGGGGAACAATTCATGGATGAGTGACACGTCACCCTAGTCTTACTAAAGGTTTATTTTTAGAACTCCTCTCCTTTGTGTTAATGCTTGGTGGGGTAGGGGGGGAATGTGACATGAGTCGTCGATCACCACTGATACCTACCAAACCATCACCATTATATCAAGGTAACGTGAAAATTCACACAACCAAATGAATGGGTGCATTATGGGTCTCTCCCATCCTCGTGACCCAATACAAATGTGCCACATGGAAGAAAAGGACTTACGGGCCTGAAAGTAAAATAATGTCCGCGCCTTTAGAGGAAAGGAAAGAGAAAAGAAGAAGATATATCTGTAACAGGTTTATGAGGTAGGAACAAGGTGGCCAAAGGATGAAAGGGAACCACCACTATATTCCAGGTGGCTTGGGATTCCACATGAGCAACCTAGTTAGCATACTTTCTCCAGAAATTATAGAAAACAATGAAAATTACTAGAAAATTATAGTATTCTCTAGGTGTTCAACTTGCAAGCCATTTTGGGAGGCCTAAATGACATTTTTGAGTATTCCAAATCACAAAATTTGATATTTCCTTCTAGGACATAGAGTGTTTTCATCTAAAATAGAGCTGGAGGAGAGCTTTCTAGTGGTGTAAATCATTTGTCAAATATAGCTAGTATGAAGAAGATATAGGGAAAATAGTATAGGGTAAATTTTAATACCCAGTTAATTTTTTAGGGACATAAATTTCTGCTCCAGAATCATATTGGGGCACATGAGTAGTCTACAAAAATATCTTGAGCCATAAAATACAACCATGAAGTCAAAACAAAAATATGGGCACTTAAAAATGTATAGAGAGTATAGAAGGTACCTTTAGGATTCAGAGCGAAAAATATTAATTGGCCTAGAACTTCACTAGGATGTATCTAGCATCATGGAGCTCAGATTGGGGTGAAACTTTTCCAAAATGACCAAAATATCATGAAGGAACCTAGTTGAGTTTGCATTAAACTTCCAAAGGAGAAGGTGTAAGGGTGCATAAGCACAGTTAAAAATTTCATCTGGTTAAAGGAGTTTTTGGGTAGATGCAAATGACCATAACGTGTTGCTTAAGACTTAGAATTGAGAAAGGGAGCAGTCATTGGAAAGGTATTGGACATACGAGTCCAATTTTTTCACCCAAAATGTGAATTGAATTGTATAATTCACAGTAGATCATAACACTAAATGTGTAAATTTAAAAGAACATAATGATGCATGAAGCTAATAGATCTATTATTGTATTTAGTTTAACAAATCGTGTTGTCTGCACATTTTGTAGAGTTAACAAAAATTTGATCTGAAGAGGATCAGAATGAAGATTAGAAGCATGGAATATTCACAAAGAACCTACAACCATGAATATGAGATTAGAGGGATGTATGTCAGTATGGGTAATGAGGGTACAAGTTCAAATGGACATGGAGAAGGAAAGGAAGAAAGAATGAACTTGGTGGAGACCATAAATTTTTTTCAAAAGGATGTCAAAATTTATAAAGATGATAATGAGAGGATTAGGAAAGCCAAGGAGAAACAATAAGGCTTCAACATTAAGTTGATGAAGATCCTGAACAAAATAGAGAAGAAACTGGATAGGGATATTGATTCAAGAAAATCAAGGAGTCATAGGTCCTAGGATGAGAGAAGAACAACAAGAAGTGTTGAAAGGAATTACCGTCACTCTCCAAGGAATTCATCTAGGAGATCACAAATTAGTTCAATCCCATCCCCTCTGAGGAAGCATAAGAGGAGGTCTAGGGTGGATGAGCTAGAGGGAGGAATGAATAAAATCAACCCTCCTACATTATATGGTGAGTATAAGAAGGATGAGGATGCAGAGACATCGTTGTTGGGATTGAGGAACCATTTTTAGTTGCATAACTACTCTTCACAGGAAAAAGCAAGAATTTCCATATACCAACTCAAGGGAAAAACAAGAATGCGGTGGGACCAGTTTGTGCAATTACAACACATTGATGAGAAGAATATTACTTGGAGGGCGTTTAAGTGGTATTTTCAATATAAATACTTAACCAAACGTTACTATGATAAGAAAATTAAGGATTTATTTGAACTCAAGCTTGGAGGCATGAACATAGATGAGTATGAAAGGAGATTTTTAGAGTTGCTAAAATGTGTTTCTTTCATCAAGGATGAGCAAGTTAAGATTCAAAGATACTTGAGTGGGATTCCATCATTTATCAGTGATAAGATACAATATTATTATCCTAGGACACTGGAGGAAACCATAAGGCGAGATAATTGCCTCTATGATCAACATAGAGGAAGACCAACTTCCCAAAAGGCTTGGGAAGATGGGAAGAGAAACAAGATGGAGCAGAGGAAGAAGGGGACCAATACACCATTCTTCAAAAACAATCCTCATGGACATCCAACTTTCAAAGAGCCTAGAATGACAAAAACATAGGGGAAAATACCAAGGAAACAACCTATGAAAAGTTTGGGTTATGAGGGAGATTATATTGTTGGGCCCGCAATATGGTTAATTTAATGATGATGATTAGATTCTTTTTGGCCAATAATGTATGTGCATTTTCCTTTTTTGAAGATTTTTGAAGGGTTTTTGTATTAAATCACCATGGTTCATACCGGGTACGTATGATTGATGTTTTATGATGGTTTAAGTATGATTCAACATGTTTTAATGATTACAAGAGTCAAATTCATGTTTTTTGTGTCACAAGGAAGAATCGCAGGTCGTTTTTGCATCTGGCACTCAGTCTGGTACTCCATCCGGCACTCCGTCTGATACTCCATCCGACACTCTGTCTGATACTCCATCTGACACTCCGTCCGACACTTCATCCTACACTAAAACCATGGGCGAGTTGGTGGTTATCATATCGACGACCAACGATGGGCGAATCAAAGACATGGGTTTTTCTTGTGCTCATGGCCTCCAGCGACTGAGCTTCTAACAACCTATATTGGGTTGTTATGTTTGGATTTTATTGGCTCACCTTGTTTCTAGAAGCCACCGACGATTAAGATGCATTAAATGCGATTTACTATTTTTAGAGGAGGTCAACCCTTCCAGTGGTCGACCTCTCAGCTTGTAAACTCTATAAATACCACATCAGTGGTTATACGAATAGTGAGGAGAGAAAAAGGATAGTTAAGATCTGTTTTTCCATTTCAAGACATTTTTCTCTAAAACTGTATAAAACTGTGTTTTTAATTTTAATGTTGAAATCGTGTTGGTTGAGCTCGTGATTCATCGTTAAGGAGTAGCCACAACCTGCTGGGGGACCCACCAGTGGTCTGGGTGAATATTTACTCAATTAGTTTATGATTTCATATAGTGTAATCATAATTTATTTTATTTTCATGTACGTGACTTTTATTATGTTTATTTACTGTGTAAATTGTTGTTCATAAGTTTAATTGCTTCAGTTTCTTTTGCAAGTTATTATGAAGGATAGTGTAGTTAAAACATGACTTTTAAATTTATAGGAAAGAACTTGCAAGTTTATATACTAACCCATGTGTGTAATTAGAAGATAGTTAGAATTTCTATATGCTGAAATAGAATTTAAAACAGAGTTAAAAAAGAGTATTTAGTTAATGGTTTCTTTGGCAAGGTTTCGATGGATTATTAGTTGTTAGTTTTGATTTTAGTTCCTAATTTGCTTATCTAGTTTGATTAGTTAGTTTCTAGTTTTCTTATCTTGTTATATGCTGAAATAGAAATAGGATTTGATTTATGTCTTTATGAGTATTTTCCTTTGCAATTTAAATTGTTAAAATAGGATTAGTTTAATTTACTTTATGCAATTTCCATTCTAGATCTAGGTTGCAATTTTAATTTGAAGTTTGATTATTGAGTTTAGTTTTCAGTTATGAATCTCTAAGTAGTATGAATTTTCTTACATTAGCATAGAATGCAATTGAATTAAATAGAATAGTGTTTTTATATTGTTGATGTTTAATGCATGAATTGAAGAATCACATGGATAGGCAGGGTAGTTGATGTTTCTTCTATAATGGATAAGTTATCACTAGATTGTCTAATTCATACCTTTGACTTTTCTATAGAAGTCAATATTGAGCTTATCCCTCTTGAGTTATCATTGATTGTTAAATTCCATCGCGATATCATAAGACACCGGAGACATAACCATCAACACTATATTTGAGTTCTCTCACTTTTATAGATTAGAGGATAGTCTTCTTGCTTTGGTAGATTAAAGAATAGTTTCTTATTGTAGATTAAATATTAGTTGTTGATTGCTTTTATTGTCATGATGCTTTGAATTTAGTAGATTAAGATTTCCTTTCGTAAATTAGAAGTAATTATGGAGTTTAATTTAAGAATAGAGTTCACTTGATTATTAGTTTGATTAGTTGCTTATTGAATAATTTTGATTAGTTTACTTGTTGTAGAAGTTACGATAGGTTAGTTAGCTGATTGTTTGCTTGTTTACTTGCTTTGACATGGTAGTTTATTGCTTGTTTATTTGTTTTGATAGGGTAGTTGCTTGCTTGTTTATTTACTTACTTGTTGCTTCTTATTGAATTTGAATAGGTTAATTAAAGTAGCTTGTTGTTGTTATTGCTTATTAGGTAGATTAAATAGATAGTTTTCTTTTTCTCATTATAATGGTTAAGTTAACTTGCTTTGAATAGGGTTTTCATTTTCTTTCTTAGAAAAATCCATCGATCCTTTGTTCAAAAGTTACTTAGGGTAAATATTTTACGTTTCTTAATAGGGTTTGATCATTAATAGTCGTTGCTTAAGTAGATTAGCCATTAGATAGACCATTTCCTTATTTAGACTATACTACCTCTAGCCTTTATTCCTTGGCACATATAGTGCTACAAATCTAAGTTTACTTACCCCGGGTTGAAAATTTAGTTGAGGGTTTTTAGTATTTTTTAGTGCATATAGAACACCCATCATTTTTGGCACCATTGTCGGGGAGTTGTCTCAAGGTAGGAAATAGTTAGGAAATAGATCATTTCTAAAACTTAGCATTAGTTTGGTGGCAGGGGGGATCTAAGAAGAGAGGCAAGAACCTGTGCATCTACTATAGCAGGTTCCCCCAAACCCAATGGTAGTTTTTCTTTTTGTTTTTTTTTCTTACATGAACAGACCTAGAGACTCGAAAGGTAGATACATTAAATCTAAATCAGGCCTTTCAACCAAGGTTCCTTCCGACCTTTTTGGGGGAAGGAACATTCCACTCATAAACTCCACAGACTGATACCAAAAACAGGAGTTATCTCAACCCAAAGAGCTAAATTTGTCTCTGAAGAGACTAAGATAGGGAGCACTATAGAACAAAAAATTGAAGCATCAATAATAGTGGAACAAGAGGCAAGACCACTCGAGTCTTCCAAAGAACCAAACAATACAACCTTTGTTTTCCTACCACCATTAGGGGATCCTAAATTTGAAGACATCATAGACCCTGAATAGGTGAATACCTTTTTTGGTAGTTCAACCAACATAATTGTCTCTCAAATTGACATAGAAAATTTGGCACCAATAATATCAATCGGTTCGAGTAGAGTCCCAGACATCCAAACAAAAGGAATATATTCCCATCATAAGGATACCTTTTTCTCTTCAATAATAAAACCACTTAAGTACTCTCTTTTTGGAAACCAAACCAGTATGGATGATCGGGAGGATCACAACAATGTAATACACGAGGAGGAAGAAGAAGCTAAAAACCAAACTGAAACTACCTTCAGCTTTCCAATTTTGGACACCACCCCAAATGTCAATATGAAAAATATTCCCCTCTCATCACTTCCCACATTTTATGGTAAAAGAAGTGAATATCCATATACCTTCCTATTTGAGTTCGACATCTTGTGTAGAAGCTACAACTACTTACAATATTCCCAAAAACTAAAACTCTTTCTTGCCACCCTCAAGGACTCTGCACTAAGATGGTTCATGGGGTTGGGAGAATCCAATATTAGGTCTTGGGAAGCCATGAAATATATATTTATTAATAATTACCAAGACTACTTCAAGACCAAGGAGTCCCATAATGATATTTTCAAAATCCAACAATTAGAAGACAAGACCCTCAAGGATTATATGGAACGGTTTCGTTATATCTCCCAGAAATAAAAATATCATGACCTTTCAGATGATGCAGTTAGGGATATTTTACGTAAGGGAATTTCATAGGAATACCTAGAGATACTTAACCTAATGGCATCAGGTGACATCTCCCATAAACCATTTGCCGAAATCTATGAAATGTGTAAGAATTACTCGAGGAGTAGAGCTATAACAAGAAAGAATGTTTGAGACCCTTATAATAGAAACTTAAAACTAGTTAGTTCAGGTGGTATCACAAGAGAAGAGATATGGAACCTTTTAGAGAACTTCAAGAAAAATATCTTAAGCACAATAGGTTCCCAGTTGGACACCCTAAAAATTAAAAAGAAACAGGAGGAGGAAAATGCAGCAATGAGAATATATTTCCCAAGAGGTAGGAGGAAGCATTCCTCAAGGGAATTCCCATTATATAACATTCAGTTTGTGTCTTCTACACATAATACCATTCAACCGAGAAATTTCCATCATTTCCCAGTTTGTTAACCATCTATAAGAGTGGGGATCCTGGGGAATACTCTTATGCACCTAGGAGGCCATGGCAGCCTAGGAACCAACCTACATACCCGAATCTACAACCCCAAGTTCCACCCTATTATCAACATCCACAACTGTGGAACTCACCAAGTTGGAAAAATTGGTCTACACAGTACCAACATCCTTGGCTTCAAGGATGGAGAGGAGGGTATAACCAAGGAAATCCTCAAGCTCCACCTGTCCCTATGTCCAACCATCCTTAACCTCAATTTACACCGAACACTCCGCAACTTCTCCTAGGTTTTGTTCCACCACCTTTACCTCCTATTCCTCAACAATGACCATAACAATATCAGAATACAAGCTCCCCAAGAATGACATTATTACAGGCACAACCAATGCCCAATCCCAATAATAAGCCCACTCAACCTCTTCACAATGTTGAGATGCAGGCCTTCCCGACATATGTTATTACTCCTATTCCACTACAGGAGATTCAACTAAGGTTGGGAAAATTTCTAGACAGGCAGATGTTATCGAGATAGTTTTTAAGTGCGGACACAAATCAATCCCCCTAGCTTCACTACAAAAATAGAATAAAACAAGACAATACACTACTCTTTCCTTAGCTTTCAATTATCAAATGAGAAATGGATCTAGAACATACCTTTTAAATATTGAAGATCTGACTTCACCAATGCAATCCAAGCTTCATCACGAGGTTTATGAGAAATATCTGCAAATAAGCACAAGACAACGAAGACAAGAATAATAGAGTATATTTTATATGAAACTATGGACGTGATCAATGAATCATACAATATGAACAAATAACATTCATATAGTAAATAAAAGTATATCTGTATTAAAGAATGTGGAAGAAAGATACAACAAGATGCCTTGATGTTCTCAGGCTACTTCCAATAGTTCCTTGCTTCCCACATACTTCTTTCTCTGAGGATTATGAGACCATAGATATCCCACTAAATCATGAAAGTGATTAATATCCAAACCATTCAGAAGCCACCTCGCCATAGAATCTTCTCCTTCTAGAAGCATTGAGAAAATGCTTGTTTTTCCCACATACAAATGATGTCGCACCCTAGCTATAGAGAAACCTGCAAAAACTCTGCAAATTAGCTATGGTGTAGCCTGCATAAATCAGGCATTTCCGCACCCTATGTATAGAGAAGCCTACGGAAATCCTCCTTAATAGGGTTTTTACAAAGGAAAATACAACTTCCTCTCTCAGTAAAAGTTCTTCTCCCTTCTTTCTTCAAGAATTTAGGCCACTGACCTCTATAAAGGAAACAGATAGGCTTACATCATTAACAGTCTTAGGGATGATGAAAATAATGTGTAAAAGAGAGCCCCCAAAAGTATTAAGTTAGAACATAGTCATAACTGAAATACTGTGTCTAGTGTGTGTAGGGAACAAGGAACACATCGGTTGGAAACCTGCCAACAAACAAGGAAATAAAGCACAACAATATATCATCACTGAGGTAGGCATTCCCATACTTAGAATACAAATGAATCAAAGCATAAATGTTGACATGAAAATATCCATGTCAAGTAAGATAGGTCATGGCCATCAAACATAAATTGTGGATTCATGCCAATATGACTCAAATCTGAACATATCCACCAAAAATACATTGTGGATATATGTGTTAAAGACTCAAATTTGAACATAGCCACAAGACATACAATGTGGATCTATGCAATAGTACAATATAAATATACTCCAACGCAACCTGAATCTATGAGAAAAGATTCATGGTCTTCATCTCCACCACTCTATAGTACGAATCTAGCCATGCGAATGCACGTGCTAAAGTCGAACATGGTAGAAACCACTTGATTACCGGTCATTAATGAATACCATTAACAAGTTCTAGGGAAATCGCCATTAATGTCAATGACTCCCAAGGTACTCTAGTACGATCCAACAAATGTGAATTAATGAGCTGAGGCCGAACACTAAGCGGAATCTTTCGATCATGGGTCAATAATGAAAACCCACTGTCGAAAGCAAGGAAACCTTCCATTGAAGCATGCAAGTTCCAAGGTACCAATTAGTTTCTATGTATAATTGTTGTATAATAATTGGGAGTCGACAGGAAAAGACTCGTCACATGAGGGTCTTAATGTATTCCCCATCAATTACACAAAACAAGTAGCAAGATTTGAAGTAGATCAAAGTAACCAGTGATTCAGGACTGACTTAGGGATGGCGAACGCAATATAAGGCTTAAGGACTGCAGAAATGGATGATGCAATAGAAGGATTTCCGGGATGAACATCTTTTTGAAAATATTGACGACACAACAATTATCTTGGAAAAAACTAACTCAACAATAGGGATCACAGACCAATTTGTAACCTTAGAAAGGGGTATGATCAAGAGACAAGAATATTTTCCAACCTAGACACAAAGTAAGTGAAAGGGTGTCATGTTCAAAGGTACTAGACACAAAGTAAGTGAAATGGTTTCATGTTCAAAGGTGACTCTTCCATTGAATACAGGTTTAGATACATTTCTTTCCCAATTTCCCCCCACCATTTCTGGTGAGTACCTCTTTATTTTTACACAAGCTTGAGGAGGATAACATATGCTTGTATATGTAAGCTCATCCTTTGGATGAGTCCCTCAGAGTATGTTTAAAGAACCATAGGAAGAAGTGGTTTGGTCCCATAAGGGCCTTTCGATGCTTTTTTAATGAGTCCAAAGAGAGAAAACTCAGGGGTTTTTCATATCTAGAGAGTCTGAAAAACACTTAAAGAGAACTCTCTCAGTTCCTTTTTCGTAAATTAATTTGATGAGACTAAAAAAGTGATAACCTAACACCCATCAAACATTTTCTTCAAATAATTTTACAAGCGTGAAAAGAACAAGATCGCTCGGCAATATTTTCATGTTTAGGGAGTTTGAAAAAAGCTTAAAGGGAACTCCAGGGGGTTCCTTTTTTGTATAACCTTTACGATTTTGAAAAAGTGATAAAGTATACTCGATTACACTCTCATTGATTTATGAGCAAAAGAAATAACAAAAACTAAGCTCGGAATTGTTTTCATTTTTACGCAAGCTTAAAACAAAACAAAACAATGCTTGGGATAGTTTTATTTGTATACAAGCTTGAAACTAGCCAAAACTATTCTTGGATCTAGTTTCATTTTTACACAAGCTTGAACCATCTAAAACTATGCTTGAGGTAGGTGGTTTCATTTTTACACAAGCTTGAACCATAAAAAACTATGCTTGTGGCTTCCCAACGCATGGTTCATGAATTCACATGGTTGGTACTTAACCCCCAACTTAAGAATCTGGCGGCTCAACTTCAACATGAATTCTAGAGGCTGGAAGAAAATGCCCCGGATGCTTTGTTTCATCCAACTGCAAAGGAGAATGAAATGAATCTTCAAATACTAGACAAAGGACTTGACTCAAACAGAGAGGGGGAACAATTTGTTTCATTTTTTAACAAGCTTGACATAGGAACAAGAACTATGCTTGAGAATCCAGGTTCAATCCCCAGACCTATGTTTCATTTTTTAACGATCTTGACACAGAAACAGGAACTGTGCTCTTAACCTCTGTTTCATTTTTTAGCGAGGTTGCCACAGAGAAGCAAAAACTATCCTCGTGACCAGTTTCATTTTTTAATGAGCTTGAATTCATAAAATCATGCTCAAGGCTGGTTTCATTTTTTAACGAGATTGAAATCAGAAAATCATGCTCATAGCTGGTTTCATTTTTTAATGAGCTTGAAATTAGAAAATCATGCTCAAGTTTGGTTTCATTTTTTAATGAGCTTCAAATCAGAAAACCATTCTCAAGGTTGGTTTCATTTTTTAATGAGCTTGAAATCAAAAAACTGTGCTCAAGGCTGGTTTCATTTTTTAACAATCTTGAAATCATAAAACCATGCTCAAATCTCTCTTCTTGATCACGGCTTCCAAGAGGACAGTGCTCTGGAAGGACACCATGTCAAGGGACAAAACTCGGTCATGGCTTCCAAGAGATCTTCATTTGAAGGAATAAACACACTCTAGAAGGAACATATGTCGAGGGTCGTGATAGGGGTAAGGAGATCAGGCTCCAATATCCCTACCGAAGATATCACCATGTCAAATACTGGATCCAAGTCATTGTCATTGACAGTGGAAGGCATGGGAGACAACGCCACATAATTGACTTGTGGCAGGGATGATACTGAATTCATATAAGAACCATTTTGGGAGGTCATCCAGTCAAGACCGATGAATGAAAGTTGATCAATAGTCACAATTCTTCCATCGTGAGGAAAATATATCACACGAAAAAGAGTGGACACAATAGCTTTCATGGCATAGACATAATCTCGCCCAAGGAGTAAAGAAAAATTCAAGGGGTCTTTGACTACCATGACATCAATAAAGATAGTTTTCCCTCCTAGATTTATAGGAAAATGAGGAAGAGTCCCTAAAGGTTGACTGGTTCTTCTATTAAAAGCTAACAGATTTTGCATAACCAGTGCAAGTTGAGGACAACTCAAAGCTTGCCAAGCAATATAGGACAAAATACTAATGGACACACCTTCATATATCAACGTCTAAGGAATGTCCCGACCACAAACCTATACTATAAACTAGAAAGGAATGTCAGAGGGAAGACGAGGTCTAGTTAGAACACCCCAATTAAAAAGGATGGCTTCATTACTTGGAGGAGGTTCCATGGGAGAAGGAGGAATGCCCCCCGGCATGGTAGATTCTGTATCAACAAGGAAAACATGGCCAGTATCGGGTTTAATCTCTAGTGGGAGAGTAGGATTGATTGATAATGATGTCAAATTGAATAATTGGGTTTCATTCTCCAAGGGGGGAATGGGCTCGACAGGTGGAAACAGATTGACCACTTGGGTTTCACTCTCTGGTGGGACAGTGGGATTCACCGAGGATGGGATCAGATCAACCACTTCGTCAACTGGTTCAATGAATTACATGACCAGATTGACTACATGATGAATTGGACTGACCAATGAAGGGGCCAGATCAATCATTCCATCAACTACATGTGGGTCGAGAGTAAGCTTGTAATAAGAAACTGGAAGTTGGGGCTATGAAACAGTCATGTATTCCAGTAATTTTGAGGCTTCGTCCATACGAGGGAAAAGGTGAGTTAGATGGCTCCCTTTGCATAACATACACGGGAATTTGACTCTACTTTTGTTCTTTCCAACGATATCTTGACTAGTTGACGGGAGGTCATCAACATGTTGTTCATAGGTTGACAAAATGGGTTGGCAAGGGTATGTAGACCATGCTTCTATAACATTGGATAGACCAGGGAAATCCTTAAGAAGATGGCTACCCTTACAAATCCTGCATGGGTACTTGGGCTTACGAGTTGTGTGGGCGATCTTGACATCATCAACACTCCCAACATGATTAACAATAACTGGTTGTTTTCCAACATGTTTGGAAGTGGTTGGAAGTTTGGACCCTTCCTTATTTTTCTTCTTCTTCTTCTTATCCACCGGGTTACTAGCGGCAGATCTTTCACTTAGCGAAGAATATGAAACAGAAGAAGACCTTGCAAATGAAGAAGGTGAAGAAGATCTTACTAGTGAAGAAGGTGAAGGATCAACATGAGGTTGATGTTCTTGGGGGAAGTGCTTACAAATGAAGCACCAGCTGCATTTGGGATTACCTGAGTAGAAAACAACCATACTGGTAATCCAATTGTGAGACCTGAAAGGCTCAAAGTAGCGATGTGAGGAGGACCAATGTTTCCTTAGGAAGGAAAAACAAAAGTTTCCCCTGAAGCAGGGGTTCCTTCATTGGTCATTTCAGGAACTGATGCCATTAGATAAATATCCAATCTAGAGTCCATTAGGGAAAACAAACAACACACGCTAAAAATCTAGTAAGCAAGCAAGAAAACAAAACCTCCTCACAATGAAATCACTAGTTGGTGATGAATTCCAACGTCGTGGGATCAAAGTAAGAAAGGGTTGAGATAGAGTGGTTGGAAAAGTTACGTTGATGACATGTTTAACGGACTAACGCCTTGGTGCAAGCTCCCACACTTAATCGTGGGTATACCCTCCAAGGGGCCCAAGTGAGTTTGGCCAACGTCGATTCTAGGTGCCGTGAAGACTTGCCCCTCCACAGTCACCTCATGTAAAGACCTTGAAGATATAGGCCACTAAGGTTACTAATTACTACAGTGATGTTTGGGGAAACAATCGACAGTCTGATCCACACACAATGGTAGGGTATCTAGCTCGAAATCAACTTGAAAGGATTCCACTCATCATTGTGGGTATACCTTCAAGCGACCCCCATAATATGCATAATCTCTACACCAAGACCAACAAAGTAGGGTGAGTAACTCTACTAGTCTCAATGTGACCTCAGGTTTGACCCTTGTGTGAGAAGGGCTTCCCAAGAAAAAATGTAGCAAGTGGATTTCACCACTCCCTAATGCAAGATTCTATGTTTGTTTGCAGCTTTGGAAAGTTATCTTTCACACCTATTCCAAAGCCCTACAAATAATGTAGGTTTGCTACCATAAAATATAAAAATGTCTAATCATTTTTTATAAGATCTTTATTTTAAGGATGTTTTTACTCAAGAGGAAAAAATGGTGTGGACTAGATGATGTTTTGACCGACTCTAAACAATGCAAGGAAATGAGAATGCAAATATTTCACTTCAATGAAAACTAGATTACGAGAAGGAGAAAACGTTTATCATTCCCATATGCACAATGTCCAAAAAATTTTAAACTCATCAATATCAATATCTTCAAGAAATGAGACAAAGAGACTGTACACCAATACATGATTCACGCCCCCCCCCGGCCATGAGGGGGAATTGTTTTTTAGAATTCAAGACCAAAAAATGCCAAAAATCATGTAATTTCACTACTTCAAATGCAAGGATGTCCCCAAACTAATGCAAAGCAAGAAAATTAAAACTTTTTGTTTTAAAAATAGCTAAAAGAAATAGAAAATATATATAAAACAAAGCAACCCAAACAAATTTTATCTTTTAACACGAATTATTCAATAAAAGAAGTGTTCTTTCACTAAACAATTCTAAAGAAAAAAAAAACAATGCTTTGTAACAGAAAGACACTCAAAGAAAAAGATCAAATCTTTCAAAATAAAACAAAGAAAAAATATGGCTAAAAGCATATTCAAATTTTGTCAATTAGACCCAACAAATCACCCTAGAACCACATCACAGATATGGGCAGGGAAAACCACCAAAAACAAAATTTTTCACAATCTTTGTAGGCTGGAAGACTATCACGGTGCAAAATTCCTTGATCTCCACAAGCCAGAAATGGGTAGGGTGTGGATTTTCCACACTAGTCTAAACAGGTAGGGTGAGGAAATCCTAAGTCTCCACACTGTTCCTCAAAGCAGGGTGCAGAAATCGAACAAAAATGGAAAAAAATAAAAAAATTAAGAAGGTTTTCCAGTGAATCTTAATAGTCAGAGAGTCAAGATGGATCTCCCAGTGACTTGAAAAATGGAAACCAAGAAATCAAAGAAAGAAAACAATACAAAATAGAAAATCAATCCATTCCCCAGTGGAGTTGCGAATTTTGTTATCAGGCTAATTGTTAAGTGCAGACACAAATCAATCCCCCTAGATTCACTACGAAACTAGAAAAAAACAAGACAGTACACTACTCTTTCCTTAGCTTTCAATTATCAAATGAGAAATGGATCTAGAAGATACATTTTAAATATTGAAGATTCGACTTTGCCAATGCAATCCAAGCTTCGTCATGAGGTTTATGAGAAATATCTGCAAATAAGCACAAGCCAACGAAGACAAGAATATTAGAGTCTATTTGATATGAAACTGTGTACGTGATCAAGGAATCATACAATATGAACTAATAACATTCATATAGGAAAGAAACGTATATATGTTTTAAAGAATGTGGAATAAAGATACAACCAGATGCCTTGATGTTGTTAGGTTCCTTCCAACAGTTCCTTGCTTCCCACACACTTCTTGCTCTAGGGATTCTGAGACCATAGATCTGATAGCTACTCACGATATATCTTTACAAAGAAAAGCTCAAAGCCACTCTAACCAAGCTAACAATATCAATCCAAAAAAACTACTAACCATTTCCATGAGAGCTCCTCTCCTTTTATAACATGAAGAGGATAAGGTGAGGAGGTTAGGATGATCCCACTAAATCATGAAAGAGAGTAAGATCCAAACCATTCGGAAGACACCTCACCATAGAAGATTCTCCTTCTAGAAGCATCGAGAAAATGCTTGTTTTTCCCCTGTATGAAGGCCACCGCACCCTAACTATAGAGAAACCTATGGAAACTCTACAACTTAGCTATGGTGTAGCCTACAAAAATCAGGCATTTCCACACCCTGTGTATAGAGCAGTCTGTGGAAATCCTCCTTAATAGGGTTTTTACAAAGGAAAATACAACTTCTTCTCTCAGTAAAAGTTCGTCTCCCTTATTTCTTCAGGAATTCAAGCCACTGACCTCTCTGAAGGCAACATGTAGGTTTACATCATTAAGGGTCATAGGGATGACAAAAATAATGTGTAACAGTAGAGACCTTCAGTAGTCATCCATGAAGAAGAAGATGAGGAAACCCCCAAACAACCTACGGATGACACTAGGTGGGAAGATGTTATTATTCCCGAGGACCAAGAATCCAATCTTCCCCAAAATGAACCGTCACAAATTACGAAGGCCCCTCCTTATCTAGAAATATTAGTAATCGAGAAACCTACCACCCGACCAGAATTTGACATATTGAATGAATTGAAGAATACTTGTATCAAGATTCCCTTACTTCAATCTATTAAGGACATTCCAATATAGAGTAAGGTAGTAAAATAATTGTGTATTAAGAAGCAAGGTAGGAAGCAGAAGGACCCTCCTACACTACATTTTATAGGATAACTTTCTGAACACATATCAGAGCAGCCCAAGCTAGCAAAATATGGGAACCTAGGAAACCCCGTAGTGACCATAACCATTAATGAGGTCTCCATTGGAAACACTCTCATAGACCTAGGGGAATCCATCAATGTTATGACCGCTACTACCTTGGAGAAATTACAGTTGAAACCTCTTCTTAGACCTACCCCAACCATTTTGGAATTAGCAGATATGACTAGGGTTATACCTGAAGGAATTTTAGATGATATCATAGTTACTTTAGCTTCATGGGAGTACCCAATAGACTTTCTGGTCATCCACTCAAAGGATACTACCAAAGGCCATCCCATTATCTTGGGAACACCTTGGTTAGACACAACCAATGCATTTATTGGTTGTAGAGAGGGAGAAATGACCATCTCAAATGGAATTTCTATCTAGAAGCTCACCATATACCCTCCAGCCCAACCTATCATGGATAATCTATGGTCGCTTGAATGTCCATACAAGAATGAGGACTGGGAAGAACCTGTTTTACCAAGTGACCATGCCTGGGCACTTTAGGAGCACACAACGGAAAATGTACTAAACCAGTTCATTTTTGCTATCACGTGTGTTGATTTTCCACAATATTTTCCCCAATTTGAATACATGTTTGGGGAAGAATTTCAGGAACAATTGGACCCATACATTTTGTCTTCGACATCTTTCATCTTCGATATAAACGAGTCTGCCACATATTATACCATGCCCTAAGAGATTAGTCCAGAAATTGTTTTACATATAAACTCCAGGCTAGATGTAGACCAAGAAAAACAATTAGTAAGTATCCTTAAAGAACAATAAGGGGCATTCTCCTGGGTATACACTGAAATGAAGGGTATACACCATGACACATGCATTCATCACATATACACCGAGGGGGAAGTAACACCTATTAGGCAGCCCCAAAGAAGGATGAACCTAACACTCAAGGATATAGTAAAAGAGGAGATCCAAAAGTTATTAAATGTTGTATTTATTTATCCCATCTCCGACAATAAGTGGGTATCCTCGCTTGTAGTGGTTCCAAATAAAGTGACCTGGAAATGGAGGATTTGTGTTGATTTTTGGGAATTCAACAAAGCCACTCTAAAGGATTACTTTCCTCTTCCTTTCATCGACCAAGTTTTGGATACCCTGTCTAGAAAGAAGTATTTCTTATATTTAGATGGGTACAACGGGTACAATAAAATTCTCATAGCACCCGAGGATCAGGACAAGACAACCTTTACTTATCCTTGGGGCACCTATGCCTATAGGGTCTTGTCATTTGGATTGTGTAATGCTCCTGCCACATTTCAACAAGCAATACTATGGATATTTGTGGATCTTATCCATGATTGTGTGGAGGTTTACATGGATGAATTCACAGTATATGGAGATACTTACCAAGAAGCCTTAGATAACTTAGAAAAATTCCTTATCAGATGTCAAGAAATGAACCTATCTTTACGTCATGAAAAATGTAAAATGTTTTTGACTGAAGGAATGGTTCTAGGAAATCATGCTTCATCCAAAGGGATAAAGTCGATCCTGGAAAGATTGAGGTCATTGTCAGACTTCCACCCCCCAAAAATCAGAAAGAGGTGAGAATCTTTCTTGGACATGCCGGATATTACCGACGGTTTATTGAAAGTTTTACAAAGATTGTTGCACCTATGTTTGGATTGTTAATAAAGGATGTCGATTTTGTTTGGACTGAGCAGTGTCAAACTACCTTTGAAACCCTGAAAGATAAGTTTTCTGTGGCACCAGTTCTTAGAGGGCCCAATTGGACTCTCCCATTTCACATATCTGTTGATGCCTCTGACACTGCAATAGGAGGGGTACTAGGGAAGAAAGAATACCAGTAGTCCTATGCCATTTATTTTGTGAGCAAGAACTTGTCCCCTGCCGAGTTAAAATACACAGTTACCGAGAATGAATTCTTGGAAGTTGTTCATGCTATCAATATTTTTTGTCACTACATTACAGGTTACAAAGTATTTGTACATACATATCATTTTTCCATTATATTTCTCATGAATAAACCCATAACTAATGGCTGAGTGACTAGGTGTCTCCTGCTATTGCAAGAGTTTAATATCACCGTGCTTGACTGACCTAGAAAGGAGAATTTGGTAGCTGATTTTCTTTCGTGAATAAAAACTGAGGATGATGGTATTCCCATAGATGATAGTTTCTGAAACGAACATATTTTTTCTCTTTCTTTAAATACCCCATGGTTTGAAAATATGGCAAACTATTTGGCTACTAGGAAGTTACCGTCTCATTTCTCACCTCATGAAAAGCATAAAATTATCACGCAAAGTGATAATTACTCTTGGGTTGGCCATGACCTTTTTCGTATAGGTCCTGATTTGATTATTCGTAGATGTGTCTGATAAGACGAGGTACCAAAAATCCTAGGAAGTTGTCATGATGGACCATGTGGTGGCCATTTTTCTGACAAACTTACAACATATGAGGTGTTACATTCGAGTTACTATTGGCCTAGCATTTTCAAAGATGTTTCCAAGTATGTGAGGATCTTTGATAGTTTCCAAAGGATAGGAAAACCTACGTCAGGTGACGAAATGCCTTTACGTGCCCAGGTTATAATTGAACCTTTTGAGAAATTGTCCCTTGACTTTGTAGGACCAACTTCACCCATGTCTCGTAACAAAAACTATATTTTGGTTTGTACAAATTATGTCACCAAGTGGGTAGAGACAAATGCCCTATTTAGGGATATAGAAAAATCTGTTTTCGAATTCATTTATGAAGACATCTTTACCCATTTCGGTGTCCCTCATGAGACTATTACAGACCAAGGCACTCAATTCACTTCCAAGCTAATGAGAGAGCTAAGAGATAAATATGGGATTAAACACTTTAAGTCTTATCCATACCACCCACAAGCTAATGGATATGTAGAATCTACAAACAAAGTTCTGGAAGCTATATTAACCAAGACTATTCAATTACATCACCGAGATTCGGCTGATAGGCTTCCATAGGCTTTGTGGGAATATCGGACCACCAGGAGAAACACCACTGGGCATACCCCTTATGAGCTAGTGTACGGGAAACACGTACTTCTACCAATATAATTTCAAGGACCTTCCATATTTCCGTAGAATTGGGATTGAACTTAGATGAGGCTCAGAAACAATGAGCCCTACAATTGAATGAGTTGTATGATATCAAGAAAGATGCCATCCAATGAACAATGTTAGTCCAAAACCAGAGGAGCAAGTTGTTAGACAATTAAGAGGGGGGGGGGGTGAATCAGTTGTCTCTATGCTTAAAAAATTATGCCCATTTTAAACTCATTAAAGAACACTCAAATATGATCACAATAATTCAGGGAAGTAAGCAATAGAGTATTCACCATCAATCACACACATGAAGTATATAGAAACATATATTCTCGAGGAAACCCATAAAGGGAGAAAACCTCTTCCACTTAGAATGATAGGAAATATTTTATGTTCTGTACATCATCTATCTTTGAGAACCAACTCAATGTGAGACTACCACCTCTGTTTTACAAGCTGCAACTTGCTGAGAGCACCAACTCTTTGGTTTCTCTAGCACCCACTAGAAGTAAGCACCAATTGGATGGAAGCACCAACTTCCTAATTGTTTCAACACCAACTGGATGGAAGCACCAACTTCCAATCACACAGGCACCAACTTGTATAACAAAGAACAATGGTTCTCCCTTTCACCACACTACTACCTTGGTTTTTCTGGCTACAACCAGATGGAAGCTACAACTCCTTATGTTCAAGCACCCACTTGAAACTCTAAGGACAACAGTCCTACCTAGCACCACCCTACCACCCTAAAATATAAATCTTTTCTTGCTGAAATTTATTACAGTGATACTGTATTTATTAATGGCTTACCAGTCTCATCATTGTTCTGCTACACATCTCTACTCTTCCTGCATCAATGTCTTCCTTATCACATCTTCTTGCGCTTAATTTCTCATACAGTTTGCGGTTTTTTCCATTTCTTCTCTATCCATCTTATGTTCTTTATCTTTTCATTTTCTCCCTCATTTCATTGCTTAAAGTTCGACTAATGTTTACAAAAAAACAACAACCTTCCTCTGTCGTGGCATATTTCTTTTATTCATGCCCTCATCATATGTTACTCTCTAAATCTCCAATGCCCATGTTAGGAATCTGAAAATGCTCAAGAGACATGACTCCAATGCCCCAGAACAATGATTCAGTTAGTGTAACTGAATCGTAACTGATCAAGAAACCATGAAGTGAAACAACAACCCTTCGATCAGATTTGGTTTGATCAACGTTGTTGGATTATACACACAGAGGTTTTTTTTTTACTTTTCAATGCGTAACCTCCGATGTGGATTCTAAAAACGCTAGCTCCTTCCCCTATATTCCACTTATGTGACCTTGGGATATGCTCTCATGTGACCTCATGATTGCAGGCATGACCCAAGGTGGTTTGGGGGAAATATGCTTTTCGGACCGCAATTCACTATAGAGATCCACGTATGCCTTTGGCAATACCATGGTTTTGATTCCTACCCACTCATGAAAAATTAAAACCCGAGCATGTTCTGACCCCACAATGTGACGGGACCGTCAATCTCATGATCTTGATAGTGCTTCTGAATGGATGTTTTAGATTTTTTCTTTCACGATCTGTAGATCAGATCCAACCTCCCTAAATCAACGGTTGTGGTTTATTTCATGATCCGGGCTTCAAGAGTTTCAAATCTCAAACACTACTTTCTTTTGTACACCAATCTTCCAGAGTCGATGATCCGCAGACACTTGTCCTTCTCAATCGACGACTTTTCCTCTACTTCGGTAATTTGACCTTTCAACAAGATCAATGGTTCTGTGTTCACTTTCTCGATCAACGTTCGAGATATCCTTCAGATCTCTGGACTTCTGAAATCTCAAATCTCAAACTTACACTCTGGATCAGACGACACAAATTCACTTTGGATGTTCTAACGCTTGATATCTTCTTCGGATGATCCAATGGTCGAGAATGTATTTCGGCTCTCCAGCTCTCCAGTTTTTGCGGATTTCAAATCTCAAACTAAATTCTTGAAGCGATATTTTTCTGGAGCGTAACCTCCTCACATCTTTAGACCCAAAACGAATGATGTTCATTGGATCAAGATCTTAGATAAATGGCCCGATCTATCTGTGATGCAACTTTGCTTTGGATTAAATCTAACAACTCTCCATCTTTTCTTATCCAATCCTTCCATTTAATTCGATCCGACAGCTAACGAAAATTCGGGTGATCGAGATCTCAGATCTCATCCCTTGCTTATCATGTCCTTCCACTTAAGGTGATCCAATGATCATCATATTTTCTCCAGATCCGATGGTCCTTATTCATTTTATATTTTCGGGCTTTGGGTAATTTGACTTTCAAGTTTCCAATTCTTTCAAAGTGAGATTCCTCGAACAGTAACCTCCTTGCAACTTTTGACATGAACCAAATGTTGTTCATCGATCATGTTCTTAGATCAATGGCTCGATCTATCTTCGGTGATACTCTTCTATCTTATCCTTTCCTTCCACTTAAAAGTGATCCAACAATAGTGAAGACACTCGAAGAAGATCAACGATCAAGGATGGTTGCAGAACCACAACTTGTGAGTGATTTAACTTGTCACCAAAACTCCACAATTTGAAGTTGTGCATTGTTGGTGAGTCAACCACAATCGTCAATATTCGAGGCTATAAGATCTAACAGTCCTAACTAATTGTGAGATCCGATGGTCCTCAAGACCATGGTCACTCATATGACTGATGTCCATAAAATTAGACAATCAACAGGGTCAATTTCTTGATCAGACGATTGCTAAGGCTTCTCACCCTGAGCTTACGCTTTTCCTTCCAAGCTTTGATCTTTGCATATTGTTCACTTCTCCTCCTGAGCTTATGTTTTTCCTTTTTTCTATCGTTGTTGTTGTTCTTTCGATCAATGACAAGAACACTCTTCCTATAAAATAATGCCAACAATATCCCCCTTTGGCATTGATGGAAACCCTGAAAGGATACACTATTTTGCTTAGACCTCCAACTATAGCATCGAGACCACACCTTTTCTCCCCCTTAGACATCAATGTCAAAGAAAACATGCTCCCCCTGAGCTGTTGCAATACATTTTCAGAGGTATCAGATATTCAACCCACACACACTCCCCCTAAAAGGATGGAATCTCTTAGGTGAGAGAAGGGATGACACCTAGCTTCTGATGGAGATATTCAAATGGTGTCATGGCTAGGAGTTTAGTAAAGATGTCTGCAATTTGTTCTGTGGAAGGAATATAATTCAGCTGAACAACTATGTTTGTAACCTGCTCTTTGAGAAAATGATAGTTTATTAGTATATGCTTTGTTTTTTAATGGATAATAGGATTCTTCGAGACATTAATGGCACTAGTGTTATGACAGTGAAGTGGAATGGGATCAGTATAAGTTACCTTCAAATCTGTAAGAGTTTGTATCATCCATAAGATCTGAGTGCAGTAGGTAGAAGCAACAATGTACTCTGCATTTGTAGTTGATAATGAAATAGATCCATGTTTCTTACTAAGCCATGCTACTAACGAATCACCTAAGAAGAATGTGCCTCCACTGATGCTCTTTCTCTAATCCAAATAGTTTTCCCAATCAACATTTGAATATACAATTAATTGAAAATTCTGATTTCTAGGATTCCAAAGACCATAAGTCATTGTACCCTTCAAATATTTGAATATCCTCTTGACAACTGCTAAATGACTTTGTTTAGGAGAAGATTGATAATGACCTACCATTCCAACAGATTTCATTATATCAGGACAAGATGTTGTGATGTACAGAAGACTTCCTATCATTGATCGATATGTTCTTTGATCAACATCCAATGAAATATCATCTTTACTGAGCTTGCAACCAACCACCATATGTGTTCTCATAGGTGTAGAATATTCCATCTGAAACCTCTTTAAACTCTTTTTCAAATACTTTTCTTGAGAGATAAATATCCCTGCATAACTCCGATCGATTCATAAACCAAGAAAATATGATAGCTCTCCTATCATAGACATCTCAAACTCAGTCTACATTGAATTAGAAAACCACTGAACTAAACGATCATTAGTGCATCCAAAAACAATGTCATCTACATAAAACAAAACAACTAATAAATCATCACCTTCATACTTAATGTATATATTATTGTCAACAATACCTTTCTTTAACCCTTTGTCCTGTAGAAATTTTCCAGTCTATAATACTAGGCTCATGGTGCCTGTTTCAGTCCATATAATTCCTTTTTCAACTTACAGACATAGTCAGTATTATCTGTCAGTGAAAATCCTCTAGGTTTCTCTGCATATACATCTTCTTCTAGATCTCCATTAAGAAATGCTGACTTAACATCCATTTGATATACTTTAAAGTTCTTATGAGATCCATAGGTAAGAGACATTCTGATGGCTTCCAATCTTGCCATTGGTGCACAGTTTTCATTCAAATCCTGTCCGTCAGCTTGTGCACACCCTTTACAGACCAATCTGGATTTATTCCTAACAATTTGTCCTTGTTCATTCATTTTGTTCTTAAACACCCATTTGGAGCCAATTACATTCTTATCTGTAGCTCTAGGAACAAGATCCCAAGTATTGTTCTTCTCAATCTGATCCAGTTCCTCATTCATTGATTTTAACCAATTTACATCTTTACTGGCTTCATTAAAGTTCTTGGGTTCCACCATGGATATGAAGGCTATATGTGATTACTTGGTGTATTTGATTATCCTTCTCCTAGTTTGTACACCTTTGTCTTCCTCACCAATTATCTGACTTGCAGGATGATTCTTTTGAGTAATTATTGAGGAAGGATTTGATGTTGTCTGTTGATTTGAGTCTGCCTGAGTATTTGTATCTTCATCTGACTCAAAGTTTTATTTTTCTGGTTCTTGGACCTGTTCATCTTCAACTTCAGTTGTGTCCTCTGTAGCAGACTCAATATTGCTCACCTCTCTTACTGGGACTCCTTCATCAACCTTTAAATCAATGCAATCAACTAATTTATACAATATTTTATTAAAGCATCTATATCCTTTACTATTGGTAGCATATCCTAAGAATATGCCTTCATCAACCCTATCATCATACCTACCAAGGTTTTCATTATTATTCTTTATGTAGCACTTACTCCCAAAGACTTTGAAGTGTTTGATTGAATCAAGTCTTCCATACCACAGTTCATAAGGTGTCTTGTCACTGTGTGTTCTAAGGTGGGATTTGTAAGAATATGGATTGTTGTGTGTATTTATTCTACCCAGTAGGTTTGACCAATGTTCTTCTCATTCATCATTGACCTGGCCATTTTCTAAACTATTTTTTTTTCCTCTCAACTACTCCATTTTGCTGTGGAGTTTCTGGGATTGTGTATTCTCTCTTGATCCCATGTTTATCACATAATTCCTTGAAATCACTTGACAAAAATTATCCTCCTCTGTTTGATCATACTGCCTTTAACCTGTTTCCTATTTGATTCTCAGTTAAAGCCTTAAATATTTTAAATTTCTCAAATGATTCATCTTTTTCTTTGAGAAAAGCAAACCAAGTGAGTCTGGAGTAATCATCAATGATCATCATGAAGTAGTTTTCCTTCCCTGTGCCTTCCTGTCTTGATGGTCCACATAAATCCATATGAACTAATTGGAGTGGTTTATCTGTTGAAGTAGAGCTCTTGGATTTAAACTGTGTCCTAGTTAGCTTTCCTACTTGGCAAGGTTTACACACAAAATCTTGTGGATTTGATATTCTTGGAAGATCTTTTACTGCCTCAAGTTTTTTGAGCTTGATTAAGTGGTAAAATTTTATATGTCCAAGTCTCTTATGCCATAACCATATTTCATCATGTTTTCTTAGATGACACTCTTCTCTATCTTATTTCACCACATATACATTATTATATGTCCTTATGCCTTTAGCCACCAGTTGTCCTGAGTTTACAGACTTTATCTTACAATCTTTGGAAGTGAAGACCACTTCACATCCTCTGTCACACATTTGACTTACACTGAGCAAATTATGTTTCAGCCCATCTACAAGCAGAACATCCTGGGATTTTGCTTTACCATTACTCAAACTCACCATCCCTTTAACCTTGATTTTACCTGGTTCATCATTTCCAAAGGTCACATTTCCTATTTTTATTTTACTTATAGACATAAACTTATCCTTGTTTCCAGTCATGTGCTTGGAACATCCACTGTCTATATACTAGGGGTCTTTTTGTTTTTGAGCTGAAAGTACTAGACCACATTTTTCACTATCTTTCTTTTTCCATGTGTTGGCATTTATAGCTAAGGGTTTTATCCTTGGATCTTCTTTGTAATTCTTTAGATGGCAGTTTGCATATTTGTGGCTGAATTTATGACTATTATAACATTCGAGCTCATTGTTCAATAGGTCAAAGTGATTGGTTCAATTTTGTCTAGTCATTGGCTGTTTAGTTCTATGTTGCAAAGATTGTTTATTTCTTGATCTCCTCAGTTGCATGTCTCTAAACTTAATATGACAATTTGCAATATTATGACCAAAATTAGAGAGGTAAAACCAGTAACCATGGAAGAAATTTTAGTACCTGAAGAATGGCCTTCTTCTCATCATTTGTTTCTCCATTTTCTGATATCTTTTTTTTTTATCAGGGATCATCTTGTCTTCATTAGCTTTTGGTGGCAGAGTACTCACATGGTTTGATTGCCTGCTGACTTGGAAATTGATCATCTTTATTGGCTCTTTGCTTTTTTATGTTTTCTTCTTGAACCACTTACATAGCCTAAACCAATCTTCAACAAAGGAGATCTTTGTTTGATTAGAATTTTGTTTGGTTCTGTTGAGGCTTTAATGCTTGGAATATTTTGGAGATACAATGCTTTAAACTTCTCCATCTCTTTTCTGGTTTTTACTACCTCTTCTTCCAAGGCTTCACATCTTGCCGCCTTCTCTGATAATTGTTGTTTCAGAATGTCCTCTATTTTCTTTGCCTCTTCTAATTCCACTTTTAGAAGGGCAAAGTCTTCATTAGGTTTTTTCCTGTCTTTCTCGAACTGTATCAACAATTGTTTTTTCTTTTTCTTCTTAAATCTAAGTCTAGAAATTTCTTCCAGGGAACTAATCAGTTCTCCTTCCAATTCAACCCCAACTTCTTCATAATTAACATCACTTCCTATTATTTTATTATCATAGTCCTCTTTGGCCATAAGCATAAAGTCATTAACCTTATATTCACAAGCAGAATCACTATATGTGTCTCCTGAAGAGTCATTATTGTTTACACATAAACTTTTCTTTTTACCAAATCTCTTGGATTTTCACTTCTCTTCACCTTCATCATTCTAGTCCTTCTTCTTGTGTGGACACTTAGATGCAACGTGACCTATCTTTCCACAGTTAAAAAATTTGAAGGGAAACTTGCCTTGGTACTTGCCTGATCCTTTCTTTAGTCTTCTCACAAATTTCGCTTCAATTTCATCAGGATCAGAATCCTCATTATTATCTTCTTTAAATGATGCTTCTCTAGAGGTGGGTTTATCTTTACCTATCCTCATTTCATAAGAAGTAAGATTTCCTAGGAGTTGTTCAATAGAAAAAACTTTTAGATCATTAAGTTCTTCTATAGAAAAGACCTTTGGGTTGAACCTATCTGGTAGAGATCTCAAAATTTTCTAAACTAAAGAGGCTTCCACAATTTTTTCACCAAGTCCTTTCAGTGCATTGACTAGTTCTTCAACTCTCAGAAAGTACTTCCCAACAACTTCATCCTCTTTCATCTTTAGCTGTTCAAACTGTAATCTGTAGGTTTGAAGCTTGGCATCCTTTACCTTCTCATTACCTTCATAACTTCTAATGAGTTTGTCCCTCATTTCTTTGGCATATTCTAAGTGCACAACTTTTACAAATTCTTCTTCTGCAATCCCACTTAGAATATCATTCATAACCTTAGCGTTGAAGCTGAATTCTAGCTTGTCATCCTTAGAAGCTAATACAACTGGCTTCACATAACCATTCTCTACCACATGGCAGCCATATACACCTAAATCCATTATGTAGGTTCTCATCCTAACTTTCCAAAAGGAAAAATTTGTTCCATTGAACAAGGGGGCCTTATTGGTTGAATTTTAAGCTCTGGGATCTACCCTTATATAAAAGGAACCCTCTCTAAGACCAATTGTTAGACAACTGAGAAGGGTGAGGTGAATAAATTTTCTCTGTGCTTAAACAATTATGCCCATTTTAACCTCATTACAGAAAACTCAATGATGACCACAATAATTTAGGGAAGTAAGCAATATAGTATTAGACATCAATCACACACATGAAGTATATAGAAACAAATATTCCTGAGGAAACCCATAAAGCGAGAAAACCTCTTCTTATTAGAATGATAGGAAGTCTTTTATGTTTTGTACATCATCTATCTTTGAGTACCAACTCAATGTGAGGCTACCACCTCTGTTTTACAAGATGCAACTTGTTGAGAGAACTAACTCTATAGTTTCTCTAGCACCCACTAGAAGGAAGTACCAAATACCTAAGTGTTCCAGTACCAACTAGATGGAAGCACCAACTTCCTGATTGTTCCAGCACCAACTGGATGGAAGCACCAACTTCCAGTCACACAGGCACCAACCTATGTAACAAAGAACAATGGTTCTCACCTGCACCACCCTACCACCCTGGTTTTTCTAGATGCAACCAGATGGAAGCTACAACTCCCTGTGTTCAATCACCCACTTGAAACTCTGAGGACAACAGTCCTCCCTAGAACCATGCTACCACAGTGAAATATAAATCTTTGTTGATGAAATTTATTACAGTGATACAATATTTATCAGTGGCTTACCAATATCATCACTGTTCTGCTACATCGCTCTTCTCTTCCTGCATCAGTTTCTTCCTGCTCACATATTCTTGCATTTAAGTTCTCGTGTAGTCTTTTTTTTTAACCATTTCTGCTTTGTCCAGCTTATGTTCTTCATCTCCACATTTTCTCCCTCAGTTCATTGCTTACAGTTCGACTACTTTTTACAGAAAAACAACAACCTTCCTCGATCATGGAATCTTTCTTTTATTCATGCCCTCATCATTTTTTACTCTCTGAATCTCCAACGCCCATGTCGGGAATCTCATAATGCTCAAGAGCCATGATTCCAACCCCCAAGAGCAATGATTCAGTTAGTGTAATTGAATCGTAACTGATAAAGAAACCACAAAGTGAAACAACAATCCTTCGATCAGATTCAGTTTGATCAACATCGTTGGATTATACACGCAGAGGCTTTTTTTTTTACTTTTCAATGCGTAACCTCCGATGTGGAGCCTAGCAGTGCTAGCTCCTTCCCCTATCTTCCACTGATGTGACCTCATGATTGTGAGCACAACCAAAGGTGGTTTTGGGGCAATCTGATTTTCACCCCGCCATTCACTACAGAGCTCCACATATGCATTTAGTGATACCGTGGTTTTGATTGCACCATGCTCACTAAACATTAAGACCCAAGCATGTTCTGAACCTGCAATGCGACGAGATTGTCGATCTCATCATATTGATGGTGCTTCTGAATGAAAGGTTCATATTTGTTCTTTCACGATATGCAGATCAGATCCAACCTCCCTAAATCAACAACTGTGATTTATTTCATGATTTGGGCTTCGAGAGTTTCAAATCTCAAACCATGCTTTCCTCCATATGCCAATATTCTAGAGTCAATGATGCATGAAAACCTGTTCTTCACAATCGACGTCTCTGCCTCTACTTTGAGAATTTGACCTTTCAACCAGATCAACGATTATGCGTCCCCTTTCTTGATCAACTGTCGAGATGTCCTTTGCTTCTACGGACTTCTGAAATCTCAAATCCCAAACTTACACTCTCAATGAGATGGCCCAGATTCACTTCAAAGGATCTAACGCTTGAGATATTCTTCGGACTATCTGATGACTAAGATTTACTTCAGACGATCTGACAGTTGAGAATGTATTTCGGCTCTCTCGCTCTCCAGGCTTCGGGGATTTCAAATCTCAAACTGAATTCTTGAAGTGAGATTTTTTCGAAGCATAACCTCCTCACATATTTAGACCCAAAACGAATGAAATTCGTTGGATAAATATCTTAGATCAACATCTCGATCTGTCTGTGATGCAAATTTGATTTAGACTAAATCCAACGGATCTCCATATTTTCTTATCCTATCCTTCCATTTAATTCGATCCGACGACTGACGAAAATTCAGGTGATCAATATATCAGATCTCAACCCTTGCTTATCTTGTCCTTCCACTTAAGGTGATCCAACGATCATCGCATTTTCTCTAGATCCGATGGTCCTTATTCATTTCATATTTTTGGGCTTCGGGTAATTCGACTTTCAATTTGCCAATTCTTCCAAAGTGAGATTCCCCGAACAATAACCTCCTCGCAACTTTTGACGTGAACCAAATGTTGTTCATTGATCATGTTCTTAGATCAATTTCTCGATCTATCTTCGGTGCTTCTCTTCTAGCTTATCATTTCCTTCCACTTAAAAGTGATCCAATGGTCATGAAGACACTCAAAGCAGATCAACGATCAAGGATGGTTGTGGAACCAGAACTTGTGAGTGATTTAACTTGTCACCAAAACTCTGCAATTTGAAGTTTTGCATTTTTGGTGAGTCAACCACAATCGTCGATCTTAGAGGCTATAAGATCTAATGGTCCTGACTAATTGTGGGATTGGAAATAGCACAATATTTAATTCTCCTTTCGATCTCTGCAATCTATCTCTGTCGTTGATCTAGCAATTGTGCATCCGACTGTCATGACTTAATCTGAATTTATCGGATCGTTTGTTATATCAACCACAATCGTCGATATTTGGGTTTATGGGATGTGACGATCTATACCAATTGTGGGATTATAACTAGCGAGTTGTTTAATTCTTCTTTCGCTCTTCGCAATTCATCCCTAGCATTGATCTATCTTGTAGATCTGATGGTCATGATCCTCCAATAGTCCTCAAGCCCACGGTCACTCATATGAATGACGTCCGTAATATTAGACAATCAACATGGTCAATTTCTTGATTGGACAGTTGTTGAGGCTTCTCACCCTGAGCTTACACTTTTCCTTTCGAGCTTTGATCTCTGCATATTGTTCACTTCTCCTCCTGAGCTTATGCTTTTCCGGTTCGCCATTATCACTGTTGTTATTTCCATCAATGATAAGCACACTCTTCTTGTAAAAACATGCCAACAGAAGTGGCATGACAAGTTTATTAAGAAGAAGCACTTCTAGCCTAGTGATTGGGATTTGTTGTTTGATTACAGATTTAAAACCTTGAAAGGAAAACTCACCACCCGGTGGTTGGGTCCTTATGCAGTAGTCACTGTATATGACAATGGAGCTATGAAAATCAAAACAATTGACGATGGACAAGTCTCCTTTGTAGTAAATGGACACCGACTCAAATTTTATCACAAGCCCATTTCCAAAGAAGATTTTCTATAGGTCATGTCAACTGACAAGTAATTATCCTTAGTAGATGGGGAAGTCCCCCCTTGTTCTTGAATATTTCATGATTTTTTCTATTGTACATATGTAAATAGTTTTGAATTTTGTTGATAAGCAATTCTAGTGATTTCTGTAGGTATTTGTCTCACCAGGAGTAGACAGATTCAAGGAAATATAAAAGAACGATTTTTCTTCAAAACATTGTAACACTTGAACCTTGTTGTCTGTTAAGAATCAAATGAATAATGAATTGTTGTAATTAGCCATATTTTTGCAAAGATTTTCATCTTCTCTTTTTCTTAAGGCATTTTAAAAAGTAGTTTCTCTTGAAAATATTCACCACTATATAAGGAAGTGATACCATAACCATCAAGCTTAGAGGTCTCTCATACAGTTTTCCCAACAAACCTGAGTAAGTGAGTAAAGTATCTTTATTCAAGAGTAACAAGGAGGTCTGATTAGCGATTAGTCATGGAAACATCACAATAACTTACAAAAGAAGAAAGTGAGTTGATCCTAGAGATACATTTTTGTTCTTTCCCAATGGTACCATCCACTACACACTAAAATACTTGATTATATCATATCTTTAGATAGTCTACGTCCGCTTAAGTACCCCTTACATCAGGACAATCACTAGGGAATATATATAATGGAAATTCATCCTCTAACATAAATACCATCCCAATTGAAAAAAAAGAAGAAGAAAAAAGTTGTTTTCAGAGTCATTCCCCCATCTTCTTGCATAAAGAAATCTTATACTAAAATATTAAAAGATGGAGGTCCAGTCTCTGAGGGTGTAAGAGGCTGACCCGTCGGGATACTAAACAGGTCTTCCGATAGCGAGTACCGACCTGTTGTATGACTAGGTAAACCCGTCGGAGTACTGAACAGGCTTGCTGGCAATGGGGCATTCTACCTAGCAAGGATGATAATCTGACAAAAAATAAATAATAAATTTAAACTTGTCTTAATGTATGACATTACTTGTAGACAAAGATGACATAAAGTATGTATGGTTAAGCTAAGATTAATGAACTCCATAAATTTTCCATTGGGAACTAACTTTGAGACTATCTTGAAACTCTCTCACCTAACTCTTCTTATATATATATAGGAACTAACTTTGAGACTATCTTGAAACTCTCTCACCTAACTCTTCTTATATATATATAGGATCTCTTATCCTATAGGTGGGTCCATCTTTTAACCGTCTTGTTAGACCAATCTGTGAAATTTATCTCTACACTTAACAAGCTGTAAATCTTCGTCTATTGGGAGAACTGACTGGTTTCCTATATTTTTTATTGTGAGGTGTCACAATACTTAGGTGTGAGGGAGGGTTTCATGAGTTGACAAATGATAACATTTCATAGAAGAAGTGAATCTTTGTAAAAATTCATGTGTATTTTTTTCATGATATAGGTTATTACATCAACAGTCATTTTATTTTTTTGAAATGCTAATTCCCTTTGTGCTATAAATTATTGTACATATCCTTAACATACCACTTTATTGGTTTATTTGCATTACATACTGTTCATTGTATAATTGAAATTACATGTCTTATGCGAGTGGATTGAGTAAGAATGGTGGAAAAATAAATAATAATGGAACACTCTGCCTGTGCTCCTAATCACTATGACTGTCAAAACCATTCCAAGACTGCAGTTTATCCATTACAGGAGGTAAAAATGAATTTACCACAGAGGTACCATATGGAGTTCCATAGGGAGTGTCATTTGAGGTGTCATATGAGGTGTTGAATGAAGTTCCATATGAAAGTATACATGAGTAATTGTCCACAATTTCAGGTAACCATGAATCAATGGAATTTATTTGAATTAGTTCATGGAAATTAATCTTGAATGATGTAAACTTAGACATTTTCATGATCAAATGTCCAATTCAAAGACTTGGACATTGATCCAACCTCTTCATCATTACAATCACCTCCCACAACATACCTTCAAATTTGAAATCGACGCTCACACATGGCAACTCGTGTGTGCATGTGTGCAACCGTTCCACCCGAGGCGCACTCAAAAATGGAATTGGTTATCCAAATTATTCCTCACACTCACCCTCTGCTCATTTTCATTCACCTATGATCTCTAAACATACTCAGTCTGTCTCATTTTGATTCCCTCTATCCACATTGCACTCGGCCCCTGCTTAATTGCGCTTAGAATCTATTTAAATCGTGCCCTTCCTTGGCCTGATTGCACCTATCCTCTGTGAATTTGTCCCTCTGTCAATTTTTTTCCACACCATCACGATGCCCAAACAGTGTGATCCATCTTCCTACGTTGACCTCTTTTCCATCCCTGAGTTTGCACAGTGTAGGGAAGTGTTTTTGTGTGCAGGCTAGGGGTCATTTTTTTCTCACTTGCAGGGCCACGACGATGGAATTTCAATGAAATTATCCCTTGGTTTTTATGGAAAGAAAGTGTGCATGGGGTATATCACCTTTTGGGTCTCAGAGGAATCCATAGCCGTAGCCACAAAGTTTCCAAGAGTGAGGGATAGATGGTTTAAAAACCACTAGTTGCTACGATCGAGCTATAACAGGGCTTTTAAACCAGAATTTCAGAACATCTATGGAGCTAAAGGATACTCTAAGGAGAGGATAAACTAGGAGCTAATTAACCCTCTCATATTCATCACCAAGTTGATCACATGTGAACATAGATATTCCACCTTTAAATACTGTCACTTTCAATTATTATCTCACTTTCAATTCAATAAACCATTGAATTTTCCCTTCCACTTTTTAAAGAGCTTGGGGATGATGTCCTCCCAAGTGAGGAAGAATGTAACCAATCCCCATAATATCCTATTTCACCATGACATTATCAAACTTCTTGTCTTAGCTGAGTTGGAAAAACAGGGGAAAGATTGGGATGAGTTCATTTACCAATTTGCAAACCCTCACTTGACAATCAAGACTAGCAAAAAGACACTTGATATAAGGACTATTTCTCAATCCAAACCCCACTCTCCGAAGACTCTGAACCCTCCTGCATAAGCCATTTATTTACAAGAACAAAAATCCAATAAGCTTTTTGATGCCCCTACAACCTCATCAGGAAAAAAGACTAAGAAGACTATTGTTAACCCCACGATGCCTTCAACGTTTCTTGATCCTACACCCAAAAATTTACAAGAAGTAATTCAACAAGAATTTCCTGTAGTCCCCACAAATAGGAGAGGCGATAATATATTTAATAGAGGACCCTTTCGAAAGAGTACCCATATCACAAGAGGAAAACCTTATGCAAAACCCCTTACCACTTTGGACCCTATAAAAGTATCCTCTGATCTCGAAAGCCCTCACAAAATAAGGGAAGTTTCTACAGACAAATTGAAGCCTCAAAGAAAGAAAAAATCCAAACCTACTTCTCCTCATCAGCCCCCTATTAATCCTACCTCACAGATGCCTACCCTATATCCTAAGAATGATAGACACTCTACATATTTCAAGGGATCTAAGCCCTCCTCCGAGATATCTGATTATGCTCGAGCCATTGATAAGTTACAACAAGAACATTTTTATCTGCTGCAACAATTGGAAGAGAGGAAGAATTTGGACACACATCTTCACCGTGACAATGCAATCCTCCAAGAAAAGGTGAATTCCCTTCAATGGTTGGTTGACGAGATGACCAAAACCAATAGCAACATTAGGGAACAATTGAAACAACACAAGAGGCACAAGACAAAATCTTCATGGCAAGAAGGAGAAGCTTCTAAAGCTGATCCTTCTCAGCAAGCTTAGTCATGTGGGGCAATTCCTTTTTGTTTGCACTGGAACCTACAAAATCTTAGGTGTACGGGTAATGTTGGGCCTGCGATATGGTTAATTTAATGATGATGATTAGATCCTTTTTAGCCAATATTGTATGTGCATTTTCTTGTTTTGAAGAGTTTTGAAGGGTTTTTGTATTAAATCGTCGTGGTTCATACCGAGTACGTATGATTGATGTTTTATGATGTTTTTAAGTATGATTCAACAGGTTTTAATGATTCCAAGAAGTCAATTCGTGTTTTGTGTGTCACAGGGAAAAATCGCAGGTCATTTTTACATACGACACTCTGTTCGGTACTCCATCTAGCACTCCGTCCGGTACGCCATCAGACACTCCGTCTGATACTTCAACCGGCACTCCGTCCGACACTCCGTCCCGCACTAAAACAATGGGCGAGTTGGAAGTTATCATATCAGCGACCAGCGATGAGCAAATCATAGGCATGGGTTTTTCTTGTGCTCGTGGCCTCCAACTACTATGTTTCTGACAACTTGGATTAGGTTGTTATGTTGGGCGTTTATTGGCTCGCCTTGTTTCTAGAAGCCACCAGCAGTTAAGATGCATTAAATGCAATTTACTATTTTTAGAGGAGGTCAACCCTTCCAGTGGACAACCTCTCATCTTGTAAACTCTATAAATACCACATCAATGGTCAAACAAATAGTGAGGAGAGAAAAAGGATAGTTAAGCTCTATTTTTCCATTTCAAGAAAATTTTCTCTAAAACTGTGTAAAACTGTGTTTTTAATTTTAATGCTGAAATCGTGTTGCGTGAGCCCGTGATTCATCGTTAAGGAGTAGCCACAACCTGTTGGGGGGTCCACCAGTGGTCTGGGTGAATATTTAGTCAATTAGTTTATGAATTCATATAGTGTAATTGCCATTTCTTTTATTTTCCTGTACATGAGTTTTATTATGTTTATTTACTGTGTAAATTGTTGTTCATAAGTTTAATTGCTTTAGTTTATTTTGCAGTTTATTATGAAGGATAGTGTAATTAAAACATGAATTTTTAATTTATAGGAAAGAGCTTGCAAGTTTAGATACTAACCCCTGTGTGTAATTAGATGATAGTTAGAATTTATGTATGCTGAAATAGAATTTAAAATAGATTTGAAACAAAGTATTTAGTTAATGGTTTCTTTGGTAAGGTTTCGATGGATTATTAGTTGTTAGTTTTGATTTTAGTCCTAATTTGCTTATCTAGTTTTCTCAGTTAGGTTTTAGTTTTCTTATATTGTTATATGCTGAAATAGAAATAGGATTTGAGTTATGTCTTTATGAGTATTTTCCTTTGCAATTTAAATTGTTAAAATAGGATTCGTTTAATTTACTTTATGCAATTTCCATTCTAGATCTAGGTTGCAATTTTAATTTGAAGTTTGATTATTGAGTTTAGTTTTTAGTTATGAATCTCTAAGTAGTATGAATTTTCTCACATTAGCATAGAATGCAATTAAATTAAATATAATAGTATTTTTATATTGTTGATGATTAATGCATGAATTGAAGAATCACATGGATATGCGGGGTAGTTGATGTTTCTTCTATAATGGCTAAGTTCTCACTATATTGTCTAATTCATACCTTTGACTTTTCTATAGAAGTCAATATTGAGTTTATCCCTCTTGAGTTATCATTGATTGTTAAATGCCATCGTGATATCATAAGACACTGGAGACATAACCATCAACACTATATTTGAGTTCTCTTGCTTTTATAGATTGAGGATACTCTTCTTTCTTTGGTAGATTAAAGAATAGTTTCTTATTGTATATTAAATATTAGTTGTTGATTACATTTATTGTCATGATTCTTTGAATTTAGTAGATTAAGATTTCCTTTCATAAATTAGAAGTAATTATTAAGTTTAATTTACGAGTAGAGTTCACTTGCTTATTAGTTTGATTAGTTTCTTATTGAGTAGTTTTGATTAGTTTACTTGTTGTATAAGTTACCATAGGTTAGTTAGTTGTTTTCTTTCTTGTTTACTTGCTTTGATAGGGTAGTTGCTTTCTTGTTTATTTTCTTTGATAGGGTAGTTGCTTGCTTGTTTATTTACTTACTTGTTGTTGCTTATTGAATTTGAGTAGGTTAATTAAAGTAGTTTGTTGTTGTTATTTCTTATTAGGTAGATTAAATAGATAGTTTTATTTATATCATTATAATGGTTAAGTTAACGTTCTTTAAATAGGGTTTTCATTTGCTTTCTTAGAACAATCCATCGATCATTTGTTGAAAAGTTACTTAGGGTAAATAGTTTAAGTTTCTTAATAGGGTTTGATCATTAATAGTCTTTTCTTAAGTATATTAGCCCTTATATACCCCATTTCCTTATTTAGACTATACTACCTCTAGACTTTCTCCCTTCGCACATATAGTGCTACAACTCTAAGTTAACTTACCCTGGGTTGACAATTTAATTGAGGGTTTTTAGTGTTTTTTAGTGCATATAGAAGACCCATCACATATGTATAGATATTTCCCTTACATAGGTGAAAAAGTGAGGATTGTTCACAATGTACAACAAACTGATATAGTGGAGGACATGGGAATAAATGCACCTAGGATCTACGCAGCCCTGGATAAAAAGAAAGTTGATTTTCAATCACATATGATTGAAGTGGAAGGTAAGATCAACAACCAAACTATTTCTATTTTAATTGATTCAATATCTAGTCATAGTTATATAGATACTAATATGGTGGAAAGATTTTAATTTCCAAAAATAAAGATTGGGAAACCTTGGTTGGTGAAACTAGCTATAGGAGAAAAAAAGAAAATTAATGAGATGGTTAAGGCATGCCCAGTGGACATGAATAGACTAAGCACCAAGGAATATTTGAACATCATACTTTTGGGATAATATGACTTCCCTATTGGTATTAATTGGTTGGACCAACATCATGCTATCCTAGACTGTTATAATAAGGCATTTACTTGTTTGGATGAGGAAGGGAACTTGAGGATAGTTCACGGTATTCCCAGGCAAATAACTATAAGAGAATTTTCATGCTTGCAACCAAAGAAAATCTCCAGGAAAGGATGCCAACTATTTGTAGAACACATGGAGGAGACACCTAAGGATAAAGTGTCAAATATTGAAGACTATGTAGTCCTAAAAGAGTTTAAAGATGAATTTAGACAAATTCTAGGGTTACCACTCAAGAGAGTTATTGATTTCTCAATCAATATAATGTTTGGAGCACCCCCAGTATCCAAGACTCCTTATAGGATGAGTACACCAAAATTGAAGGGATTGAAAATGTAGCTTGAAGATATTTTTAGGAAGGGGTATATACGCCCAAGTGCATCACCATGGGGTGCTCCGGTGTTGTTTTTGAAGAAGAAGGATGGTACCTTGAGACTTTACATTGACTTTGAGAAGCTAAATAAGGTGACTAGGAATAACAATTATCCTTTTCCAAGGATAGATGACCTCTTTGATCAACTGAAGCATGAAAAAATAGTTTTTGATATTGACCTCATATCTGGCTATCATCAGGTAAGAATTAAAGAAGTATACATCAACAACAAAAACTTCAGAACGAAGTATGTCCATTATGAGTTCACAATGGTGTCATTTGGGTTATCAAATGCACCAAATACCTTCATGTGTTTAATGAATGGTATTTTAAGATATTACTTATATAAATTTGTCATTGTATTTTTGGATTACATACTTATTTACTCTAAATATGAAGAGGATCATGAGAATCACTTGAGGAGGGTACTACAATTATTTAGATAACATCATCTATATGAAAAGTTTAACATGTTTTTATTCTACCAGAGGAAGATACATTACTTGGGGCATATTATTTGAGAGGAAGGTATAACAGTGGATCCATAAAAGATACGAGTCATTCAAGGATGGAAAACACCAAGGAATTTCTCGGAGGTGATATCTTTTATGGGACTTGCAGGGTACCATAGAATATATTTATTGAAGGATTCTCAAAGATTGCACACCCAATCACCTCCTTGAAAAAGAAGGGTGTGATGGTTCAATGGACCCATGACTGTAAAAATTGTTTTCAATATTTGAGGTATTTATTGTCAAGTGCTCGAATATTAAGGATTGTTGACCCAAATGAAGACTTCATTGTATGAACAAATTCTTGTAAAGAAGGGCTTGGGGGGATTCCTTATTTAGAATGGACATGTGGTATGCTAGGAATCAAGGAGGATGAAAGAGCATAAGAGATTATATGACACTCATGATTTAGAATTGGAATCCATAGTGCATGCCTTGAAGATGTAGAGGAACTACCTCATGGGAAGAAAATTTTAATTGAGTACAGACCATAGTGGTCTAAAATATTTGTTTAAACAACCAACATTAAATTCCACGAAAATAAGATCGATAGAATTCCTTAGTGAGTTTGAATTTGATATAAAGAATATCAAGGGTAAAGATAAAAAGGTGGATGATGCACTCAGTAGGAGAGTGCATGAGATGCATGTTACAACCATTAGCATGTACAAATCAGATTTGAAAGATGGAATTTTAGAGGCTGCAAAATCAGATCAGCACTATGTGGAATAAAGAGAAAATTACAACAAGAAATCTTGCAGCAGAAAATTGAATATTTTGAGTTAAAATACGATGAAATCCTCATGTACATGGGCAACGTTTATGTGCCAAATTTTCAGGAATTGAAAAAACAGATATTAAAAAAAAATGCACAATGTTCCTTATGTTGGGCACCCAGGCTATGAAAAGACAATTACAACTATCAAGAAACAATATTATTGTCCATGTATGAAGAAATAAGTAGCTTATTTTATTGCTAGGTGCTTGGAATGTCAAAAATTCAAGGATGAGCATATGCACCCACCTGGTTTGATACAACCATTTCCCATTCCTGGGTGGATTTCATCACTAAGCTTCCCGGAACAACCAAGAAGCACAATTCCATCATGGTAGTGGTGGATAAGGTTACTAAATATTTCCGCTTTATTCTAGTAAATCTCATTGAAAAGGAAGCCAACATTGTTGATATTTATATGAGGGAAATTGCTAGATTACATGGTGTACATAAGACAAATGTATCTGATAGAGATCCCAAATTTACATCAAATTTATGGAAAGGATTATTCACAGGATTTGGGACAAATATGAAATTTAGCATAGCCTCTCATTTATAGTTAGATGGAAAAATAGAGAAAATCAACCAGGTGATCTAGGGCATGATAATGATGTATGTGATGGATAAACCATCAAAGTGGGGAGATTATTTGCATTTAGTTGAGTTTTCTTATAACAATGGGTATCAAACATCTCTAAAGATGATCCCATTTGAGGAACTTTATGGAAGAAAGTGAAACACACCAGTTAGTTGGGACAACCTAGTAGAAAGTACAGTGGTTCGACCAAAATTACTCATTGAAATAGAAGAGCAGATGGTAAAAACAAAATAAAAAATTAAAGAATGCCAAAGACAGGTAGAAAATTTGTGCCGATAAAGGTATAACTCACAGATATTTTAAAGTGGGTGACCATGTGTTCTTGAAATTAAAGGCCAAGATAACTTCTGTGAAGTTGGGAAATTGTTCAAAGCTGGCAACACATTATTGTGGGTCATTTGAAATCCTGGAGAGGATTCTTCATGTTGCATACATGCTTGCACTACCCACATTGTTCTGTATTCATAATGTATTCCATGTATCTTTGCTTAAAAATTATGTACCTAATGCTAATCATGTCATTAATTTGAATGTGATTCATGTGGATCCAGAAGGTGACTTTCAAGTGCAACCAGTTTGTTTATTGGACTAGAATATCAAGCATCTTCGAAATCAAGACATAGGGATAGTAAAGGTCCAATGGACCTGGTATGATCCTGAGGATGCAACTTGGTAGCATGAGGATTCTATGTGGGTAGAATACTCACATCCTTTTGAATACTTTTGAAGTTTTGATTGTACATGTGTATGTACTGCATCGAGGGCAGTGCATAAATAAGGGGCAGGGAATGTAATACCCTTAGGCCAAACACCAATTGTAATGAAAATGTAAGTGTACATATAGGCTGGTGAGACAAGACATTTTGGGGCTACAATGCCTTTGTATATATGTATTTTGATTCCATAGTGTTGTTACATATCAGAATTCCTCACTTCGATAATATCACATTCTCATTTTCGTAAGTGTTGTAATTGTCGCACTTTTATTGCAAGTGTCGTAAGTGTCACTTTCTTGTTTCGTAAGTGTCACATCATGAAAAACACCATGGAAACACTTGATACAAACCCTAAAACATGTTATAAGAAGGATCCCTATCATTTGACAGTCAGAACACAGGTTTTTCTATGTGAATTAGTCCTCTTGATAACTTTTGGGAAGATCAACACTCCCCTGCTCATAAACAGGGAGTGCTAATGCTCTTTGTATATCTTGCAAGGAGCATTGTACTGCTCTATTTCCCATTGTAAGGGAGCGCTGAATTGGTTGACCAAATCTTGGAAGAAATCCCTTTTTCTTCTAAAGACATATATGGATGGATCGAGTTGTTTTGGCTTGAATCTAACCCCTAGGCTAAATCTAAGGGAGATATCACAACTTATGGAGCCATATCCTCAAATAATACCAAATATAACCAAGTTGGTTGATCCTCTCAAAGCCTATAAATGGAGGCATTCTCATAGTGAACAAGAGAGGAAAAAATAATTAAAGCATTGTTATTCTGATTGTGGATCTTTCGAGCAAGGGTTGGACGAGGAGGACTTGGAGAGGTTGCTTCAACATCATCTGAAGATTGCAAGTTTCCTTTGAAGTTCACATTAATATAATTGGCATATTTCCTTCTAGTATGTGTTTACATGTACTTTTCCATGCTTGTCTTAATCTTAATAGATAATTTGATTTTGTCTAATCCATTAGAGTAGGATATAGTCGTTTGTCTCTTGTTGTCCATTGCAGGTAATGATTCGAACTCGCGGATTGGAGCATCTTGGAGACACTTATAAAGTGAGGTACATCATACTATACCTCCTTATCTCTTTTTCGATGGATAAATTTAATCTATAGGGATGGTAGTTTCCAATGGTAGTTTTCTATCTTGGTAGAGGGGTCTGTACTCCAAGGTAAAATTCACCTATCCGCGAGGGAATATTTTCGTAACATAAATTGATGACTACATTGGGGATAAAATTTTCAATTTTTGTTCTTTCTTTGGTTGGTCTATGCCTTTTTCCTATATTTAGATCCTATTTTTTGATTTAATATGTCCTTACATCTTTCATCTTTTCCAAGTTGTCTCATAGAGTCTTTGATTGAATTTCCTTGATTTTTTGAGCTTTCTGAGATTTTTCTAAAATTTTTCTCAAGACTAGCACCCTTCTCCAGTTTAAGTTAGAGTGCTGATTCCTTGATCAACACTCCCTAGGGTCTATTAGGGAGAGTTGTAGTGCTATGGTGATTTGGTTATCAAAGCGTCAACTTTTCTTCTTTTGAAAAATTGCAATTTTTTTGCTTATTGGGCATAGTCCTTGAGTATTTTTATTTGACTCGGATCCTATTTTTTCATATCTTTCTCTCTGATTGACTCAAACTTGCTACTTTGATTCTTTTAGTCTTTACTGAGTTTTTTTTATCTTTCCTTATCGCAAAAATCAATCGTTTTCGTTCAAACTTGGTTTTGTTTTGCTTCTCTTTTCGATTATCTGATTGATTGGAGGTTTTCATAAGGAAGGTAATTGATCACAGTTTTGTTTTCCTCATGTTTGATCCCTTACTCAACACCAAAAGAATATAAAGTGTGACTTTTGGTTTTTAGTGTTTTTCCTTTTTGAGTGAATAGTTTGATAGTTTGTTCTTCTTTTAGTTTCTTATTTTTTGTTGAGTGTCTTTGATTGTGTACTTTTTCTTCCTCTTTTTAAAATCGAAGTAGTGAACCTTTTTCATTATTAGTGAAAGCATGAAGCATTAGATGCACATTTTAATTTACATTTGCAATCAAACAAATAAATTTTGGTATGCATTGATTTTGGATATTGGAAAATTTTTCTTTATAATTTGGCAATTGTTGGAATTATTGTTGAGAATGAAATAATATAAAAATTTTCATTCCTAAGTGTTTTGTTAATAACAAAAGAAAATAAACTCTTCTCCTTCCCGTAGCTATAAGTTCATTGAAAATAAAGTTTTAATCTCATTCTTTTCACCTTTTTGGAGTTGAGTCTCAAACTTCATCAATTTCACTATCATTTACCCTTTGTGTAACGAACAACCGTGAAAATGAATGCTAATTATAATCAAACTAGAAATGTTTATTTTCATATCTTTACACCAACAATAGACCAGGACTAAAGATTTGGAATAGGCTGTGAGAATAACTCTCCAAAGCATTCAAAAAAAATGCAGAATCTTTTGATAGGGAGAGTGAATCCAACCTTTGTATAAGCATAACTGGGATCCCCCTCTCACATAGGGGTTAAACATGAGGTCGCGTGTGGGAGAGAAATGAAGATTATCCCTCTGAGGCATAACCAATCTCAGTAGTAAGATCGTATTTTGGGGGTTCTTATTTAGGATAAACTATTTTCATTTGGTCTCGAAACCTCGAGAATTTTGAATCCATTTAGGGTCCTCTGGAGTTTATCGGTCCATTTTTCCTTAACTCTCTTGAATAATTTCATACTTGACATCCTGCCAATATGTTCAGACTCGACTATCGGTTGTACCCTCCTAGAGGCTGACTACGATTCGATATCCTTAGTATCCATAATGTTTAGGGTCCTTACACGAGGTGGTGTTGAAGGGAAGTATTTGTTGTACCTGGAACATACGTTAGTCAAACTCAATCAGGATTCTTGGAGGGTAAACCATGGGTAAAACCATGAGGGAACTTGCACCAAGTTGTAATTTTGTTAAGAAGGTCGCTAACGTAACTGATCCACCGGCTCATATCCTATCCCCTTCTTTATTTCATCACACGATGTTGGATTTCATCACAAGCTAGTACGTTCATTGAGAGAAGAGATTGTTTGCTTGTTGGTTTTCTAAATTTTTTAGCAAGTGTTGTTTTTTTACTTTAAGTTGTCCTTAAAAATTTGTATTGTGGCTGATAAAGTTCTTCGTAGATCACGTTGGATGCAAATGTTTACTCTATAAGGATATGAACCCCTACCACCTAACTCACCTGAAGACACTTATCGTTAAGAGGTCGAGAACCATTCAGATGCTGGGAGTGTTGCTACTCCTTTGCTAGAAAGTCCCAAGAGATCTTTAGTTATGGTTCAGGAAGATTCCAACTTTCCTGTAAACCAGACTTTGCAAATTCCTCTCGATCCACTCCTTGTCCGATTGGACTCCTCAAGTAAAATTGTAGTAGAATATTACCCTAGCCTACCATCAAGGCCATATAATTAACTAGATATGGAATCGATAGAACCAACTTTTAATGAATAATAGTCTACTCTTTTCTGTTCTACTGAAATGGTAGACCACAACAAACTCATGTTCGTTCTATATGGATAACGCCATTGGGATGATACCTTTATGAAAAAATTATTTTTATCTGACCATATTTTTACCCTCCACATACCTCTACCACTATCGATGTAGAGGCAGGACCATTAGGTCAGACCATCGATCGCTTCGTTGAACCAACAGTCAATATTGGTACCTCTTCAAGACAATTTCAAAGTGAAACATGAGTCGTGTTACCTAGTCATTTGCGATGTACCTTGGCAGTCACACCTCCCATATATATTCAACCTACAACTTCATATAGTCCACATAATCCTATTGGGACACCTTCCCATCAAAGAATGGAAAACCCTACCACACAACTAAACCCAACTGCGAGACAAATCCCTATTGGTGGGAAACCTCAAATCCCTACTGGGGGAAACTATCCTCCAACATGAAAATTCCAACTGAGGAGGAAACCCCTTCTTATTGGTCATACCCCATCTACTACCCAACCAATGGAAGTGGGAAAATATAAACCCTCATTCACCGGAAACACCCCATCATCATGGGGACCACCCCATGGAGGTATGTTCCATCAACCACATTACAGAGGGCCATCGAACCCCAACACACAAGGAGGAATCTCGAATCCCAATCCTCTTGGAATTCATTCTGGACAAACTTTCCCAGGAGTCTCGAATCCCACTTGGGGTCATCAAGGTCAACCATCATTTCCTCCCAAAGGGACAAATCCTTACCCTCCTTAGGGTCAACCTAGTTACCCTCCTCAAGGGAAACATGGTTATCTTCCTCAAGATAATCAAGTGAACTATCCTCCTTCGGGTTACACTGGTTATCCTCCCCAAGTACAAATGGTCTTCCCCTCTCCTTTTATTCACATTCCTCAACAAATGAATCCTACTTTTGTTGGTCAACATCAACAACATTTCGGAGGACCTATTGGCTATAGTTATCCACCACAACTAGTTTATGGTCCTACTAGTGTCTCTATGCCACACTAGTGTCATCCTTAATTCAATCGACAACTATCCTTCTTAGCCACTCTATATCTACTGGATCTGTCATGATTAACCAATGATTCCATATCAAACAAACCACTCCATACCAATTGTTGGTTGAATAGTTCACCAAATATTTTTTACCTCCTATTGCTCGTGACATAGCCATGGGTGGTGTCATTACAGAAGAGGAAGACATTATTTGTGCCCAGTATATAGACTTGGTTTATTCCCAATCTGGTACTTTGTATGAATTTATTCCAAATGCTCCCCATCCATCAACCGATCCATCAAAACCATCCTCTACCGCTCATGCAGATGGAGTTATCGGTTCTTTCAAAACCTAGTCCAGTTCACAGTCGATCGACACGACCAATAATTCAGTCACTACCCCCTCTACAAGGTCACCTTCACTTTCGTCAAACTCCACCCCGAATCAAATATCTGAGGTGAATGTAGTTCAATCTGCTTCTCCACAATAGTCAGGGGGGGAAAGGAAAACAAGGAATAAACGTAATAGAAACAATAATCAAACCAAAAATGCAAAAACACAAACAAAACCACTTGCTAATGAGAAGCAACCGCAATGCAAACCAAAATTTTCATGTCTCATTTGTGGTGAAGATCACTACAAACGAGATCGTCCTCATCGATACAAAGTTGCCAAAATTTTCAAAGGGAATTATCAACCCATCGTATTGACACATCCTTTTCCATAGCAGAAGTCACTGGTTGTACAAAACCTTGCACCTTTGACATGAGGTAATCCTAATCATCCTCCTAATGAGGAAGCTTCATAGAGTGCACACATTTACATGTTTAATGGGATATATTTGACCACTCATACTAATATATATGCCACACCTCCGGGTAAACCTGATAAGGCGAAAGTAACTAATGGTATTGCACTAGATCCATTGTCTACTACAATTACTCCTCCATATGGACCACTCCATATTGAGAAACCCAAATTTGAATCTATTATATGCCCACCCAAGAGCACGATTTGAAATTTGACCTTTAATCCTAATTCACGTGTTGCTAAAAAATACAACATTGTTGAAGATTTTTCCCTAGCACCCTGTGCTATGCCAGCTCTCAAAGTCCTACAACAATTCCCTAGCCAACGTAGGACTCTCTTGGAAACCATCAGAGCTATATATCCCGAGTCATCCAATAATATCACGTTTAACCTAGATAATTTTAAATCATGATTCTCTCACCGACTTTCTTTCCAAATTGATGTCGTTGTCCATAATCAACAAATTTATCGCACGATATTGGATGAGGGTGCATCCACATTTTTCATGTCCTTGGCTTTCTAGAAAGGCCTTAAATCACTCGGTCTCAATCAATATCCCACCATGTTATGAGAATTCGATGGAAGAGGTTTTTATCCTCATGAATTATTACAATCCTTAGTCGTTCAATTGGAAGGAAAAACTATTTATGTAGATGTTCAAGTAATCAATTCTCCCCTTGATTATAACTTATTGATGGGGACAAGTTGGTTCTGTGATATGAATGTTGTCACTTCATCAGTTTTTCGATGCATCCAATTCCTCCATCAAGGTAAAATTGTGACAATCAATCAGTTAGATTATTTCACCCCTGATGCTCGCACTCAAATGACCAACAACATTCCTTTCCTGGGAGACTCAAAAATAACTTATGAAAGTGTTTGGGTAGGTCTCTTGAAAGACTCTTCACTCATGGGTACCTTTCCTACACCTCTTCCTCCCACTATGTAACACATTGCAATGGTTAATATGATTTTGAATATGGCACATAAATCCTTTGAATCATCTGATCCATGGATTGTGCCTAGTCCCTTAGAATTGTATACACTAGGTGACACCATGCCACTTAGTCTTGCACAGGATGAATATGACATTGTCCAGTCTGTCTCTCCCTCACTGGACGACCAAGATCTGTTGGGGTCTATGGAATATTTGTTACCATCTTGGTTAGATTCCCTATCCTCTACTTTTGATTACATACGACATATTTTTCCATCAAATGAATCTATTATGGAAATGATTAGTATCGAGGAGCCACCATGGGATGACAACCACCATCGTTCATCCTTTCTTCTTGGTTTGGATGAAAACGAGAAATATATTTCATCTATCTTTCCTAGCGATATTGTCGACACCCCCCAATATCCAATAATCATTCAGGATACCATCTCTGAGGGGAATTTGGGAAACATCTCTTCCACTATTACTGTCAACATATCCATTCAACAAGGTATTGGGGAAAACATACAACTAGGTGAAAATTGTTTAGCTGAAGAATTCAAAACTTATACCACCTTGTTTAAATAATTCCATGACATATCCTCCTGGAACTATGAAGAAATGCCAGGGATTGATCCATTGATCGTTATTTATGAAATGAAAACTTAACCAGGATTTAAACCTGTGAGATGGAAACTTCGCCCAGTTCATCCTAAGGAAACCAAGGAAATCAAGGCAGAAGTTGAAAAGTTATTGAAATTTGGTTTTATTTATCTCGTCCCTCTGACCAAATGGGTTTCCAACATCGTTCTGGTTTCCAAGAAACAAGGGACAATTCATGTTTGTGTCGATTATCAGGATCTTAAAAAGGCTTGTCCCAAAGACAACTACCCTACACCCTTTATCGACCAAATTATTGATAATTGTGTCAGAAGCGTCATTTTCTCTTTTATGGATGGATTTTCTAGATACAAATAGATCTACATTTTATCGGTTGATCAACACAAAACATCCTTCATCTACCCATGTGGGGATTTCACTTATCTGAAATTACCATTTGGCCTTAAAAACGTTGGAGCCACTTTTCAGCGGGCCATGTCGTATGCGTTCCATGACATCAAACATATCGTTGAACCTTACCTCAATGACTTACCCGCTCACTCGTCTCATTAACAAGACCATATTGGTCACCTATGAGCCATATTTATTTGATGTAGGTTTTACAACATACATTTGAACCCCCATAAATGAATTTTCACTATTGAATCAGGGAGACTCCTCAGATTCGTAGTCTCCAAAGATGGGATTAGGATGGATCACTTAAAATTCAAATCCATTCTCACTTTACCTCCTCCCAACAACCTTACCCAACTACAAAGTTTGCAAGTGAAGGAAATCTTTCTTCTTCATTTTATTTGCATTTACATCAAAATCACAAAAGGATTCATGAGATTGATTAAAAAATATGCCCCTTTCATCTGGGATGCAACTGCTCAATGCTCATTTGATGCTCTTAAGAATTCCTTAAAGAACACACCTCTTTTGCACCCACTGAATTATGTGAAATAATTCATCCTTTATTTGGATGCCTCTACTTCCACTATCGTTATGGTGTTAGTACAAGAGGATGATGACGCTAGCAAACATGTGATCTACTATTTGAGTAAAATTCTATCAGGTCCCAAACTCCAGTATTCACATGTCGAAAAGTTGGCTTTGGTAGAAGTTATTGTCTTCCAAATATTTTTCCACTATATTATGTTACACACTACCATGGTCATTGAAAACTAAAACCCCATGTACCACATCTTGAATCATCAAGTACTTGGGGGAAAATATTCCAAATGGATTGTCATTCTCCAAGAATTTGATCTCGAGTTTGTCAAATCCAAGGCTAATAAATCGTTGGTTTTTGTGGAATTAATTTGCGATCTTCACCATACTGAAAAGAATATTGAGCCCAGTGATTCTCTTCCTGATGAATCCCTATTCCTCATTAGTACATCTGATCTATGGTATGGAGATATTCTTCTCTATCTCCAAACCCAATGTTTTCAGCCTAGCATTTCATGTGATGAACAACATCGCATTAGACACCATTCAAAGCACTACCTTATCACTGGAGACACTTTGTACCACAGTGGAATTGATATTGTCTTAGGACGTTTATTAACCCATGAAGAGGTTGAACAAGTTTTAAATGACTATCACCTTGGATCTTGTGGCGGTCATATTTCTGGGATGGATACAACCCAAAAAATCTTATGTGTTAGTTATTGTTGGCCTTCCATATTCAAAGATTCCGTTGATGTTGTTAAAAACTTCCCACCCTATCATGTCGTTTAGAAGAAAGCACATACCCACCCAGCTCCACTTCATCCCATTATCTTCGTCAACCATTTTGCAAAATGGGGCATCGATTTTATGCAATCTAAGCCTACCTCAGCCAAGGGGCACGGTTATATCATCATTTTCGTTGATTATTTCACTAAATGGGTTGAGGATTTGCCTACATTCCTTAACAATGGCCGCACTGTAGCACTTGTTTTGTTCAATCACGTCATTGCTCGATTCGGTGTCCCACAAGATATTGTAACTGACCATGGATCCCATTTCCTAAACCATATGATGGGTCAATTGTGCACCAAGTTAGGTTTTTTCCATGAAAAATCATCCCCCTAATACCCTCATGAAAATGGACAAGTTGAAGCCATCAAAAAAGTCCTAAAAACCATGCTTCAATGCATGGTGGGAGTGAACAAAACCTCTTGGCACTTGCATCTCTTCTCCACACTCTGGGATTATCAAACTTCAATTAAAACCACAACTGAATTTACATCCTTCCAGTTGGTATATAGGATATAAGCGGTGCTATCGATCGAATGTGAGATCCCTTCGTTGAAACTCACTATAGAAATCCTACCTCACTTATGTTGAAGAGGAACATTTCTTATATCTAACTAAGATGGATGAAACCTATCGCAATGCTTCTCTCATAAACGATACGTGTCAAAAAGGCATAAAAAATCAATATGATAAGTCCATCCAACCTCGCACTTTCGCATAAGGAGATCTACTCCTAGTCTATGATAAATATCATGATAAATTGGGGGAAGGAAAGTTACAACCCATGTGGCATGGGCCATACATCATAAAAAAAGTGTTACATAGAGATGCTTACAAGTTAGTATATTATGATGGAATATCTCTCGGTGAACCCCGAAATTGGATTTAACTCAAGAAGTACTATTCATAGAATATCTCACATGTGTGATTTGTACATTAATGTACTATATACTTTTGACTTGGTGTGTCTTTTCTTATGCGTGCACAAGATTTGTCTCAGCTGATTATAATTTTCTTTGTGATTGAATGTGCAAATGACATCATCCTTTCCCATATATTTTGGGTTTGTGGATGGTGCTAATCGACATACCCAGAATATCGCTTCTGCAGCTTGGGTCATTTACCACTATGGCGAGCTAGTGAGTTCAGGAAGAATTTTCCTCAGATCTCCAACCAATAACATTGCAGAATATCATGTCATCATCGGACTTTTAACCGAAGCCTCTTCTCTAGGTATATCTCAATTGATTATCAACCTTGATTCTCAACTTGTGTTCCATCAACTAAATCGTGAGTACGGTGTTCAAAACTCAGTTTTACTATGTCTCCATCTAAGGGTTTGTCGCATCGAAAGAGATTTTGAATTTCTTGAATACATACATATATCGAGAGAACTCAATACGATCACAGATTTGTTAGTGAATTACATGTTGGATTGGCATATCGTGCATAGATAAACATTTGGAACATAAAGCATATATATAAAAACATCACATAAAGTAAAAAATACAAACATAAGTAGCCACCGCAAAACTCGTTTATATATATAATCTTGATAGAAAACATTTTTTGTCAAAATACATCATACAAAAGTACATAACAGGGGAAAACATGGGCCTTTATTCCCATAGAATCATCATAAATACTACAAAATGACTAGAGACTCTACTTTTCCCCCTGTACCACATTGTGCTCTGCATATCACACTACCTCCCTTGCCACCCGTCATAGAAAATGGTTGAGGCCTTCAAAGACCCCAACTATATGTCGTTGAAGGTGTAGAAGCCCATCTTGCCTCCTTAGGAGAGGAATGCACATGGTCAAGCCATGGAGGTTCCTCTCCACCTCTCTATGTCCTCCAACTATGACATCATAATCTTCCATCGTTGGTGAATCTCTGTGACATACTAATGCTAGCATCTCTGTCAGACGTGATGCAACTTTGTTTGCATGATGAAAACAAAATGACTTAGATACCTCGTTGTACAACCAAAAACATAAAAAACAACAAAAATATTGTTACAATATTATGATATTTCGTACCTAATGTATCCCATTGTATACCCTCAGGAAGTACCAAGTCCTCACTACCCCTGAAATCCACCCAATCATATGGGAAATCCTCGATCACCACCAGTTGCCTCCTCTACCATGCAAATAATTCGATAGTGAATATAAAATCCAAGGGCTCATTAACCAACTTGGGGGAGAGACTAGTCCACATCTCCATGCAGGGATCAATCATAAGGTGTACTATCATAGCAACCTATGGTTGCATCTGTGGAATCCACTCTAGCAAAAATGAGACCAAGAAAGAACCATATCCAAACTGGTTTTTCCTGCTAGTTCTACATTTGGATATAGAATCTTTAACGTTCCTCAAGAACCCTATGCTCTAGTTGAATAACCTAGGCTCCAAGCACTAAATGGCATAAGAAATTTGGTACTTAGAAGGGAGATGGACATTAGTGCTTCCTGCCAACTTGGTGATAGAAAATAGGACAAATCAGAGAGATAGATACATCATGTCTTTTATAACGATCCTTCCTCCTACCAATTGTGACCCTGGTATGCAGTATTCGACAACATATGCCTTGGTCAGTCACGGAGTGGCCCGATGTTCAAAAAAAATAATGGGTGATCCTCTCCTCGAGATCCCCACCAAAACGTACAAATCATCCATCTCGATCTCAATCATATGCGGTCCTATTCGAAATGCTTGATCCCTTCATCACATAGACTGATCAAGTATTCAAGAAATAGCACTTATTTCCACATATTCTAAAGTTTGAAGTACTTGAGCAAGCCATGATTGCATAAGGTTGCCCTCACTTAAAGGTATTGTAGAGAAACAATGTCATCAAAATCATTCTTGTGTTCTTTCCATTCAATCATGATTAGCTATGAGTGAAACCTACAAATACATCAATTAATCATCATTCGCTAAGTTTTCAAAGGAAAAAAATGCCCCTTTCTAGCCTAGAAATAAATAAAAAAATACAAATTTGCCCCTAGGTCTCTCTTAAATGATAAAACAGAGCACTAACACTCCAACAACACATATAAGAGGGCATTGAAATCGTGATCAATGCTCCCATCAATTACTTGAGGGAGCGTTGATCCAGTTCAACGCTCTACGGATTCTCAAGGAGCCTAAGCACATTAAATAAGGGATGAAGTGAAATAAAAATACATGGAAATGAATGAGGAGGAGGAAAGAACCAATCTGATCCGGACAATTTTGAAAATGGTCGCCCACAACCCCTGCAATCAACGCTCAAAACAATGATCCAAAAGAGGAAAAACTCAAAGAGAAAAGGATAATAGTAAAAACAAAGGTAAAAATAAAAAATTTCCCTAATTTGATATTTGATATTTTCAAATTTTGTCATTTCTCCTTATTATAAATTTTATTGTTCGGTTTTTATCATTTTTCAAGAAGCTACTAATGTCTTTTTCCCAAAACAACTTGATTTTACATGAATTTGAGCATAGTTTTTCAACGACCTTATAACTACAATGAGCTTTGTCATTGTTCTTTATCGCGCTCACAAATACATGAGAATATTTTATCACTTTTTCGGACTTGTAAAGGATATACGAAAAATGAACCCCCTGGAGTTTCCTTTAAGCTCTTTTCAGACTCTCTAAACATGAAAATATTGTCGAGTGATCGTGCTTCCTTTCACACTCATTAGAAGGTTTGAAAGGGCATCTTCCAAGTAATATTTTATCTCTTTTTTCAGACCTCAAAGACTAAAATTACGAAAAAGGACACCCATGGAGTCACCTTTAAGTTCTTTTCAGACTCTCTAAACATGGAAAACCACTGAGTTTTCCTTCTCTGGACTCGCTAAATTACACATTGAAGGACCCATATGGGAATGAACCCTTACTTCTTCTAGTTTGTTAAATAAAGGAAGAGGAACTTACCAAATGTGAGTTATATAGAGCATGTGTTATCATCCTCAAGCTCGTTAAATTAAAAAGAGGTGCTCATCTATCTGGATGGGGGAAAACATTGAAGGAAGTGGGTCGAGTTTCTTGAAAACTTTTGTAAGCAACTCTTGCAGTCTCCCTTGAACACGGTACTTGTTTTAAACTCCACATTGAACACTTTGATAATATGCTAAACCTCCGCACTGAACCAATCATATGAGTCTTTCCACTCCTTTGACCCATCCAAATAATTCCTCAACACTCGTTGCATTATGTTTTCATCCACTCTATGTTTATGCTGCCAAGTTGTTTATGGATAAATTCGTTAGTGCGGACACAGACCAATCTCCCTAGATCCACCTGAATCTAGAACAAAACAGGACAGAATAGGACGCTTTCCTTAAGTTTTAAATATTGAATTTACTAAGAGGCAAGAATAAGTAACATACCTTATAATCGCTTCCTACA
>ML779979.1:345081-358776 GCA_009831015.1 Picea engelmannii
GATGAGTCATAGTTGATGAGTAGTTGACACATGATTGGTACATACTTGGTACATGGTTGGATGCACTTGTTTATGGTACAGTTTGATTATAGGTTGGTGCATGGTTGATGCACTTGTTTATGGTACAGGTTGATTACAGGTTGGTGCATGGTTGATGCACTTTTTTATGGTACAGGTTGATTACAGGTTGAGGTACAGGTTGATGCATGGTTGATGCGTGGTTTATATTTATTGGTACAGGTTTACAACAGTATATCTCACAGTGATAGTGTGACAGTGGTTCCATCATTCTACTTCTACTTCAGGGTGGCAGGACAGGGCAAGGACAGGTGGTTGTAGCCACCTTCCAGTTGTAGTCAGAGAACATAGGGGGTTGTAGCCTCCTTGTGGTTGTAGCCAGAGAATTGGGGAGTTGGAGATTCCCTCAGGTTGTAGCCTGAGAAACTAGGGGGTTGGAGCCACCTTCTAGTTGCAGCTGGAAAACAAAGGAAGTTGGTGCTTCCAATGAATGTAATTCTTCAAGACATATAAGAAAAAGAATTATGTGGTTTTCTCCCGATTTGGGTTTCCACGTAAAACACTGGTGTACTGTGTATGTGTATGCTTGTTCATTTGTTCATTGCTTATTTACTCTACAGTTATTGGATGATAATGCTTCATTGATATAACACTTGGATTATATGGTTAAAAAGGGATTAAATTGCTCTATTATTGATTCACCCCCCCTCTCAGTAATCCAACATGTACTAGGGTACCTTGGGATTCATTGACATCATTGGTGATTTCCCTCGCACTTGTTAACAATTTACCTCAATGACCGGTAATCAAGTGGTTTATACCATGTTCGACATCAAATCATCTATTCAAAAGGGTAGATTCATACCACATCAGGATTGGGACGAAGACCCTGGCTTGAGCATTCATTTTGTTATCTTATTTTCCTATCTTGCGAAGGAAGCCATTTAAGCATGTTGATATATATGGTGTCACATAGATCCACATTGTATTGGTCCATGGCTATGTTTTATCATCTCATATATACACTATGTATTTTGTGTGTCTACGACTAGTTCATGTCATAGACATATGGATCCACATTGTATCTCTAGTGGCCATACCCTTAGTCAATATCATCATGGATCCACAGTGTATTTATTAGAGACCATACTTTCAGTCACATATATTCTGAGCATAGGTATTCCTGCCTCGGGAATGGAACACATATTAACATTGTTTTATATTTTTTTTTAGCATCTACCAGGTTCCCCAACTCCATACCTTTGCTTCGAATAATCTACAAAGTGTTTCGGCCATCAAATTTCATTTTCTGACTTCACACTTTGGGGGGAAATATGTTACACATCAAAATTTCTCACTTTGATAATGTCACATTCTCATTGTCGTAAGTGTTGTAAGTGTCACACTTTTGTCACAAGTGTTGTAAGTGTCACTTTCTCATTCCGTAAGTATCAAATCATGAACGACACCATGAAAAGACTTTATCCAACCCCTAAAGCATGTTAGAAGGAGGATCCCTATCATTTGATAGTCGAAACAAAGGTTTTTCTATGAGAATTGGTCATCTTGGCAATGTTTGGGAACATCAATGCTCTGCTGCTCATATACAGGGAGAACTAGCACTCTTTGTCTATCTCATAGGGAGTAATGTAGCACTATGCTACCCATTGTAAGGGAGTGCCGAATTGGTTGGACAAATCTTGGAATAAATCATTTTTTCTTCTAAAGATAACTATGGATGGATCAAGCTGGTTTGGCTCGAATCTAACCCCTAGGTTTCATCTAAGGGAGATATCACAACTGATGGAGCCATATCCTCAACTAACCCCAAATATAACCAAGGTGGTTGAGCCTCTCAAAGCCAATAAATGGACGCATTCTCATGGTGAACAAGAGAGGAAAAATCAGTAAAGAATTGTTATTCTGATTGTGGATTTTTCGAGCAAGGGTTGGACGGGGAGGACTTGGAGAGGATGCTACAACATTATCTGAATATTGTAAGTTTCCCTTTGAAGTTCTCATTAATATACTTGGCCTATTTCCTTTTACTATGTTTTTACATGTACTTGTCTATTCTTGTCTTAATCTTCATAGATAGATTTATTTTGTCTAATCCATTAGAGTAGGAAATAGTCGTGTGTCTCTTGTTGTCCATTGCAGGTACTGATTGGAACTCGTGGATTGGAGTATCTTGGAAAAACTTCGAAAGTGAGGTACATCATACTATCCCTCCTTATCTATTTTTTGATGGATGAAGTTAATCTATAGCAATGGTAGTGTCCTATGGTAGTTTTTTGTCTTGGTAGAGGGGTCTGTACTCCAAGGGAAAATTCACCTATTCGCAGGGGAATATTTTTGTAACAAGTGCCTGTGTGGTTATTAGGTTGGAGAGCCTAGATATTAAAAGGGTAGTGAGACTAACTTTGTGAAATGTAATCACATTCATATTTTAATTAAAACACATCGTTGTTGCAGGCCGACTAGACATAAAGAGTATGGAGGGATAAACTCCACTAGAAATGGAAAGGGGGGATAAGAGTGTAGGAAAGGGGATAATCTAAGGGGCCTAATCCGAAAGAAATTATTTATTTATATTTCGAAGAGTATAAAGTATAAATTATGGATAATCATTTATCCTAAGTTCCTGAGTGGGAACATATCACCATGTGGGGTGGGGTTCCATGTGGGGGCCCATGTAGTTCCAAACATAAAAGGTTTCAAGTTGGGAACATGCACATATAATTGGGGAAATTGGTTCAATATTTTTCATCATTATACCATGATTATTACCATTATCCTCCTCTACCATCCATACACTATTGATTCCATCACCTATACCTACGCAATGGAAATCTTTGGAGCTATGGGAAACTAGTAACCTAGGATTTGGGATGAAGAGGTAGGTTTTGAGGCTCATGGGTTATTGAATAGGTGGGTTTTTAGGCCTATGAGCATTCTCTCTCGCTGAGATAAATATTGGGAATTGATTCCCAGGGTACCAAGTTGCAACTATAGGGCTTTGAGACTTCCTATCCAACCTGTTGTTGAAGCCCTAGAAGGAAGTGGGGAAGCCAAAGGACTCTTGAGCGGGGAAGGGGCACACTTCCTGGGGTGGGATATGCATGCAGGGAATGAGGGAATATAGGTTGTATGCTAGAGTTGGCACCTAAGTCTGATATTTTATGTTATTTGAGAGACCTTAGCTTGGTTAGGATTCCTTTTCCTAGGTGGATTTTTATTCCCAGATCAGGGGTGACCTGCTACTGAGTTTAGGAGTAGAAAATTCTAAGGCTGGAAGGAAATTCTAAGGTTTTTGGATGTATGGGTTGACCTGGGTTCTACCTTAGTTCCCGAACAAAACCCTTTTCACCATCCTCCCTTTTGGTAAACCAGAAGACTACATCGTGCATAGAGTGCATAGTGTAGTCTCACCCAAGATGGTTTATGGGTGAATGTCGGATGCAAATGTTTCCAGTCATGGAATGGATTGGGTATGCTATTTTTACTACCGTTCTACTTTAACATGCATTCTATCATTCATTAGATATATCATTTTATTCATTTAGCATAATCTATTATGCATACTAATTTTAGTGTGTGTTGCAAAAAAATCCACAAAAATAGATGCATGCATCTAACCATTAATTTATAATTGAAGAAACAACAAAAAACATTCAGAAACATTGTAATAACCATGGTTCACCCCCCTGGGCTACGTCCACAAACATATTCTACTTCATTCATTCTTCATCAAAATAGTTATGTGCACATTACATCATATGGGTTTAGGAATAATATGTGTGAGACTGACCAGTGTCACACCAATATCCATAGCTTGCGACTTGAACCTCAATTACATATCAACATTCAGTCCATTTGAGTTGCACATATCTCAACAAAATACAGACTTCAAATCAGATTCAAAAAGATGCTCCAAAAGTAGATTCTACACTCTCATTATCCATGCCTTCAATCCTCTAGTTTCCTCTTACCTCCTTTATTTATACTACAAATCGGTTTTAAACCCTTAAATTATGAATCCAAAACCCTAATTCTAAGTGAAATCCAATTGTCCACTTTCTAACTTCCTTCTGCATAGTTGGTATTTCATCCAACCGTTCATTGCACTGATCATATTTCTTTCTTGGTGCGCTGCTTCCTTTTCCCTTTGTCTCTCTGGTCTTCCTTATTTTCTGGTGTGTTGCTTCCTTTGGTTGATTCTGCCTCACTTATTATTCTTACTCCAAAAATTTCCTACTCCAATATGCCCCCAACACTAACTTGTGGCTTGTCCCGAGCTGCTCAGGCCATGTGTGCCTCTTGCACTACTTTCTCCAATTACTGTAATTTATTGGCTAGTTCATATCCATTTTCCTTCATCTGTGCGTTATTTTCTATGAGCGTCTCCACGACCTACATTGTAATGTGCTACTTCAACACTTCTATACTTTCTGAGTGCACATGTTACATTCTATCTTTCTCTGTCTCCAACATTGTTATAACTTGTTATGCTTTCTCTTGTAGGGGCTCCAACTGAGCCTATATAATATGCCTTTCCTCCTGGATGTTCTTCACTTCTATATGAAGGTTCTTCATTTCCTATACATCCTATAATCTCTCTGAGATAGGAATTTTCTTCTGCCTCTTCTTGAGATCATGGACTATTGTATTCAAATTTCCTTCTGATCCAACTGTTGGATCCTTTCGTATTCTTCCAGTCTTGTCCAAAGTTGTGTGGCCCTTTCATAAAGTTTTGTTATCTCCTTAACTTCCAATGCAATGTGATCTATTTGTTCTATGGCTTGTTGTTAACTTTCTATTTTGACATCTAGTGGGGTAGTGGATATCATTTTCTCTACTAATTCTCTTATCTCCTGCTTGTACCAATCCATCACCTTCACGATCTTCTATAGATTCTCTTCTTCTACGATTTTCCCTACTAATGCGCTCTATGGAATTGTCTGGAATACTTCTTCAAGTATTTCCTCCAATCTATCTATGCGACATTTGTCTTCTTTGTGTTCCATTCGCACCTTTGTGACAACTATCTCCAACACTTCCTTAGCTTCCTTGGTTATCTCTAGGTCTGTGGCATTTGTCATCTCCCTGGATTGAACCTCTTGCGCTACATACTTATGCAACTTATAAAATGCTTTTCTTGGTATCCTCACCAATACAAACTCTATATGTTCAACATCCTTCAGTTGTGTCTATGCCAAGTCCTCATTTATTCACAACATGTCTCTAGTAAGGTAAAACTTTTCGCTAGACAAGGTTGTAATCTATACTATTGTCTCTTCTCTCCGTGTTGTTTTTTGATGTGTTGCGCCTTCAGGATATGCCTTAGTAAACCGTATATATTCTAATACTTTCCTAACCTATGTCAGTTCTTGCATTATCCTTTCCCTTTGTTTTTCTACCTCCTCGTATTCTTTTGTAGAGAGGTCTTGTACTCTCTCTGTGACTATTTCTGCATCATACTATGTTATGGTATATTCAGGAGCTTCCTTGTGTGCTTTCATTTTATTGCATGCTCCAACTATCTCTACAACCATTATTTTTGGTGGCATTGATTGTGTTGGCTCTTTTGTTCTTGGGGTATCTGATATGTCCCATCCTGCCTAGGCCTCCTTCACAGGGGTTCTATCCTTCTTATGTGTTGTGCCATTAGTGGTAGTTGTATGATCCTTTTTCTATGTGAACAACTTGGGGATAGTATTTTTTTGTTTTTGCACTCCCCCCTGTTGTATTTTTTCGTCCTTTTGTTTCTCTTGTATTCACTACTGGGGTACTTTTTTTTCCGCGATGAGCCTACTTCTGTTGGTTCTTTGTCCTTTTCTTGTTGCTTTTCCTTTGTTTCCCTCTTGTCCTTTGTTGGTTGGTCAACTGGAATCTTCCATTCTTCTTGTCAGTATTTCATCTCCCATTGGACCTCTTATGTTGTGACAGAGTAACTCATATGTATCCACTCCTTCTCTGGATCCCTTTTGGCCTAGATCCACATATTATGTCTTGATGTTTTAAAGTTAGTTATTTTTTTGTGCTCCTCCACCACCTCTAGTGGGATCCTCCAAGTCTATGCCACCTCTTCTTGGATTTATTCAAGGTATGTCTTGAAGATATTGGTATTTTACTATGTTTCACATGTGACAGTTGTGTGCCATAGTGATTCATACTGCCCTGTGTGACACCTTCCATCTCTCTGAAAAAAAATGGTGTATCTCAAGTTCTTCCAACCCACTAGTGCAATCAATATGATAATCCATGAGTAATGAATTTTTTTCCCCACATCTTGGGAATATTTGCAATCTTCCAAAAATAAATTTATTAGATACAGGCTCTAGCCTAATGTAATTCTCTTTGCGCACTGTGTGACTGCTTCTATGACGCTTGCTAACACTTCCTCCTTGAGACACTTCCTGAGGAGCTTACAGGACATTATTTTGGTTTCTATCCTTGATCATTTTGATGATGATCCCCCTGGATCCTCTCTCTGTCCCGTATGTCTTCTTGATCTATTTTTCCAAGGATTTCTCCTTGGTCTTTTCATCTAGGTATTGCGTAGATGGCTCACCATTGGTGGGTAGACTTGTTATATAGGCTATTAAGTAGAAATCGATGGAATCTTGTGTGTCCATCCATAGGATGCTTCCATGCATGACTGCCAGTAACTGCTTGACGCAGTTATTTACCTCTTTTCCCCTGCCAAAGTGTGGGATCTCCAAAAGGTTCATTATACCTGTATTATAGAGTCCTTGTATCCACTACTTAGGTTCCATTATGGATACCCCTATCGCATTGACCCCTCTTCTTTCTAAATATACTTGTTGTGAAAAATCTGGGAATTTATCTATGTCCCTGACATGATGGTATGAATATCGTAGTTTTTCTATGCATCCAAGTAAGTTTGCGACAATGGTTACCCCTACTAGTATGCATGGTAACACAATGGTTACCTCGTGTTGCTTTCATGGGGATATTTGGACCTTATTTATTCCTTTCCCATTTACTAGTGCACTTGGAGGCCCTACTTCCTGATATGTTTTTTCTTCCTCCTCTTCCTCTCCACCATAATACTACTATGAATTGGTCTCTACTATTGGTTTTTTATCCTTTTGTGCTTGCTCTATGAAAGATTGAGTCCTTGGCCCGTCAGATTCAATCCTTTCCTCATCTAATTATATCATGGGTTGAGTTTTTTCCTGCATTGTGTTTGGATCGACTGTTGTATTTTTTGGATTGATTTGCATCTGTTCTCTTTTATCCTCAACCAATGTAGGGATCATGGGTTATGGGGAAGGAATGACGTCGACATCCACCACTCCCTTCATCTGTGTAGGGCTCTCGGCCTCTATTTCTATCTCTGATGGTGTCAAGTTGTTGTAGGTTCTCCTTGACATATGGCTCGGTGCTCTGACTTTAGGTGGTGCAATTGTGATGCAATCTAGTCGGTGTGTTGTTGAAATCTTACTTTCATATTGTTAAATCGATGGTTCACTCCTTGCTTCTCACTACTAAGCTTTGTGTTCACAATGTGTCTTGTCGAACCCTATTTTTTCTTCTAAGGTGTTGTCATAAATGCTCCAAAGATTCCTGATCATGCTTGATTTACTATCATAAATGTTCCAAATCTTACTGAGCACAGTTCATAATTGTTCGTTTCGTTCCTCCTTTTTTCAGTGACCGATTTTTCGTTTCCCGACTATTTTGTTTTTCCGATGCATTGTAATTTTCTATTATGTTACATCTTTGGCACACTAGTACTTCCTTCGAATATAGTTTTTCTATGCATAGTATCTTCATTTCTTGTATCCCTACCTTTCTATATATTATGCACTATCATTCTCAGATATTTGTTTATCACTTATTCCCCTAACTACTTCTTTTTGGATTTTTCTTCATTTTTCTATTTTTCTCTTCCTTTTTATTCTTTTAACTCCTACTATTTACAATATGTACAAGTCTGCTTGTTGTGTGGAAACTACTGAGAGTTAGTAGGTCGACTATTCCTATATAGTTTCATTCGACTACCATTTACCAGTCCCTAGATTTCCTTGCCTACTAAGTCTTGTAGTTGTACAATACCTCCATATGTGACAAACTTTACCTGATATGTCCCTAGCCAATGAATTCTAAGATTCCTTGGGTGTTTCAAATACTTACTATCATAGAGGAGAGCCAAATATCCTTTATTAAAATTATTCTTCTTGATATGTCTATCATGCAATGCCTTATCCTTTTCTTTATTTACCTCCTGATGGAAACCTGTTATGATTCGGTCCTCTTCTAATTCCATCAGTTGAACTAATATTTCTTGCGATGTGCTCCTTTCTGTCATGTTTGTAACTGATGAAATGCGCAGGCATGTTATCAAATAATCTAAAGGGAACTATTTCTTCCTGTCCATACACCAATCTAAAGGGGTCTTTCCATGTTAGCTTCTTGCATGTATTTATATAAGCCCAAAGTACTGTTGGTACCTTCAAATCCCAATCATGTCTTTTCATATTACAAATCTTTGTCAAGTCATTCTCCAAAATCTTGCTAAAGGCTTCCACTGTTCCATTTTCTTGAGGGTGATAAGGAGTTCTCTTCTGATGATATATCTTAAATTCTTCAAGCATTGCCTCAATTGTACTGTTGATGAAGTGAGTCCCCTGATCACTCATCAATATTACTGGATATCCAAATATTGTCACTACATGTTCAAATAAAAAGCACGTTGCAATCCTTTATTGGTGTTGCCTCAACCCATCTAGTCAAGTATTTTTTTGTTGTAATAATGTATCTGGCTCATGATATTATAGCTCGTGGATTAATTAGACCTAAAAAATATGTTTCCCATTTATAAAACACTTGTAAAGTTACTTGAGGTATCAATGTAATTTCATCCCTCCTTGATGGTTTCCCAACTCTTTAACAAACATCACACTTTTGACATTATTCCTTTGAATCCTTGTGAATTGTTGGACACCATAATCCTACATGAAATACCTTCTATGTGGTATCTTTCTGTGTGTAATGTCCCCCAACAATCCCTTCATGCGCCTCTACTAAAATGATAGGGATTTCATTCTCCATCACACATCTTCTCAAGATGTTATCTACTCCAAGTTTGTATAAATGACCTATAGTCAATTGATAATCTACAGCTCTGACCACCAATTTTTTCTTTTGTGCAGTAGTAAATTCTCTTGGTGAAAATCCTGTACTCAAAAACTCAATAATGTCAGCAAAATAATCATCATATATCTGTACTGAAAACAATTTTGCAACTGGAAATTTGTATTCCAATTTAATGTGTTCTTCTCCATTAGTTATCTTGGATAAGCGATCTGATCCTACATTCAATCTTCCAGGATTCACCACAACTTCGAAATCAAACTCTTGGAATAACAGTAGCCATCTGCATATCCTTCCTCCAAACACCGAATTATTATCTAAATATCTTAGACATTAATTATCTCTAAACATCTTGAAATGTTTCCCTAACAAGTAATATCTATATTTATGAAAATCATACACCATAGCTAATCCTTCCCTTTTTGTAGTGTTATAGTTCTATTCTAAATCTGATAACTTCCTGCTGACAAATTCTATAGGGTGATGTTGGCAGCCAATTCATCTTTTTTATTATCCTATAAGCTACCTACACCTATGTCTTGCAAACATCAAGTTTTTCGTCGCATTTTTCAAATAGACGAGATTTTCATTTCTTGCGACATTTGCACATTTGTCTTCGTTAAGTTTTGACAACTGTAAGCGTGAAAACTTCTCCTTTCGAGGTCACATTTCGATCACTATCTGAACTATCATGATCTTTTTATCGATATGCCTACTTCATTTACCTTTTGTTTATCGTTATGTGTCTGGAAGGACTTTTTAACTGTGCTCATTGGACATTCTTATATTGATTGCATAACTTCATTTTATTGAGTTTGTAAGGCATTGAGCATTTGGATTTACGCTTTTTATGACTTTCCTGATCATTGATTCTATGAAAATACATAGGGGCTATGATTAATTATATATATATATATGATATAATCCTTATGTTAATCCTTCATAACTTATTGGCTTATAAACTATATGAATGTCGTTTTGGCACCTTGGTTGAACTTTTGATTATATGAATTAATACAATGGAGCATGGCTAACATTTGGTATTGGTTTCACATTGAATGTCGATGGTTTAAAAACAATAGTTTAACGTTGATTTGGCACGTTGGCATACCACTTACCATTTGATTCTTTGGTTGGCCAAATGATATGATTTTTGAGCTATGCTATGATTGTTTGAACAGATGTGTAAATCGGTGGTTGTACTTTGCCATAACTATCGTGCATGGCAGTGAATGACTCCACCACCTTCGCATGCGCGCATTTATGCTTACCCCTTTTGCTCGTTCATTGTTGTTGGTTCGGGTAGCTCTGTCACTGTGTGTGTTTGTGAATTCGAACCCTTCCCTTACCATGCATTCGGTTCCATGGCCCCAGTCGTGCGAGTTGAACCCAATGGAAGTCAAGCCCTATTGATGTTTGATAATGCCCGCCAAGATTTGGAAGACAGTGGATGGCTTACCTTCATGAAACAATTTGAGGGTTTTAACCTTTGCGTAGCTCGACAGTTTGCCATGACCTTCGATGGTTGTCGAGCCAAGGTAGGCGACATACAATTGGAAATTGATGAGAAATTTATCAGTCTTGCTACGGGTTTGCCTACCACTGGACAACGATGGTTCAAGAATTGCAAGGTCGAGGAGGTCCCATGGACACTGCTCTTCCTCTCACACAAGGTTACCTCGTGTGACAGAGGTATGTCTATCTCTGCACTTAAACTGCGATGGCATGATTTATTGATGATAATCAAACAGTTCGTGACCTGTGAAGGACGATACGGACTTGTGTTCCTCCACCACCTGCGTTTGCTTATGGTTTTTATGGGATATCAACTCAATATGCCCTATTATTTGCATCATAGCCTATTTAAAATGTTGAAGAAGTTCAAAAGGAACCAAGCTGACAATAGCTTGTTTCATTATGGGCTTATCAAGCTTATTGTTGTCTATCATTTGAGTTTGCACGGGGATAGCTGGAGCATTTTTGTTTCTCGGAAAGGTTTCGAGGATCGGAACCCTACAGAGGTTGACAAACCTGTGGTGGGTGAGGTTAAGGCTGTACCCCCGGTGCCCTACCATATCCTACTGCCTAAGCCTTCGGCCGACCCTCCTGTTGAGTTACCCCACACTATGACTAAGAGTGTTGAGACTATTAAACCTGTGACAAAAAGGCCCAAGACGAATCCTACTGCTAATGATAAGGGTAAAAAGAATGCACGTTTGATTTCACAGATGGCAAGGAACAAGCCAAAACCCCCTGTTGAGCCAAATCCTATCGTCTTGAGTGAGGACTCTGATTCAGAAGTTGAGCGTTTATTGCCCAGCGAATACCCCTGTTCGCAAGGTTTGTGTCATGAACCCCCTTATGATTTTGTGTCAAACCTAACCCCCTGCCTAAAGGACAACCCTAACTACCCAGGTATTAAAGTACCCTGTGAAACCCTTGATCCTTTTCCCAAACCCTCGCCTACTCTGTCTAGACCCACACAGTCACCCTGTGATCAATGCAATTCATGGTTAGAGCGATATTATATTGATGTTCCAAAACTCCAATCGAAGATTCAATCTTTGGAAGATCAGATTGCAGTCCTGACCAGTCAAAAGGCCAAGATCAAAGTAGTGGATAAGAAACAAAGGATAACCGGCTCCATCCTGCTCAAAAATGTGGAATCATCCACGACTGTTGTAAATTCCAAGCTGGCATAAGTAGAAGCCTCGCCGCTACACAGGTATGTTTTGGTATCATTTGTTTTTTGTAAATAATCTAGGTTTATATAACAATTTGAATTCAGTTTTAAACAGTTATGTTCACATCTTGAATGGATTTGTTATATTGTGTGCATTCTATGCATTCTATATTTAGCTTTGCTTTAAATAAAAACGAATTTTGATTTATGATTTGATTATGCCCAGTATAGAAATCAATAGATTTTGATTGGATTTGAGTAATCTTCATTTGAATTCGTTTGATAGTTTTCCTTCAAATGAATTGGTTTGTATCCGACTTGAAAGGGAAATTTTTCATATTCATTTTAGAACACAATCATTCTCGGATTTGACTTGGTTATGATGCTATGGTTGATAAATGATTTGATCGAGATTGATTGTTATGATTCTTCTCGGATTCGATTTCATTGTCATTGGTATACTATGACTGGTAAATGTTTTCGGGAAGATACTTGTTACGATGCTGTGTCGTGTGATGTTCTATCTTTGACTGTTTCCAAGTTAAGGATAATGACTCTGTCTCTTTGATGAAAACATTATGCTCAAATAACATTCGCGCCCAAATTGGAAATGAATCTGAATCATAACAACTGTGTGAAGATCTTAGCTAAATCGATTCGCTTTTGTTCTAATTTGGCAAGTTCATCCTATGAGTCGAGTTCAGAGTATAATTGATGCTCTGTATTTTAAATTTATGGAATGAATTGGTCAAAACCTGATATGATTTGTTTGATTAAAACAATTGTGATCAAAATTAATCGATCCTGCTTGCTTATTGTGCAATGATCAACGATCGAAATTTATAACAAATCCTGTTTGATTAATCCTGTTATGATTTTGTTATGAGTCAATTATCGTTTGGATTCGTTCACAGCCTAAATTGATTGCTATACAGTTATCGTGATAATCCTATTCGATTCATTAGTGTAACGATGTGTTTGCAATTTGTTCTATTTTCAATTGAATATCAAAACGATCTCATAACAGATGGATTTGATTTGTTGAAGAAAGGATTACGATTATGTTACATATGATTTCATTTACCCGATTCATGACTATAATCGAAACAGAGTATTTCTATCTTTGTACTCGGTTAAATGATGTGTATCCTGTTTGAGTCCATAATGGAATAATGGTTTCAATTTATGATTCGTTCTCAAGTAATTATTGGATGTCAATTCAATGGAAATTCTTAAAAAGATTTGATTTAATTTCAATTCTGATCCTGTATCTTATTTTAGACTAGCTACAGAATCAGATGATTCTGTAGCTAAGTCTGTAGAATTAGATTTTTATCATTTTACTAATAAAAGAGTCTTCTAACTTGTCTATTTTGGATCCTTTTCAGGTGAATTAGAAATTGTATGGGATTTGATGGACAGTTTAGAGGATATTTGAAATATTTTGGTTTCATTTTAGTTTCTTAGTTTAGTTGATCTTGGGATATCTTCCCAGATTATGTAAACAGTTTTATAACTTCCACAGGAGGTTTTACCCTGTGGAAAACCTTTAAATACTTATTATTTTTTGTAATAATCATCCTCATTGGTGGGAGAACAAGGATATGGAATTTTAATACAGACTGAGACAGAATTTGATATTCTGCTACAGCTTTAGCTTTTCATAATATCAATATTTTGTTTTATGTTTATGTGTATCAATTTGCATTTGGTTAATGACTACTTTACCTATCTTAGTCTTTTGCAAATGATATAATTTAATCAATATAATCCATATCTGATTTCTTCCAGTGTATAAAAAACATAGCAATTACTTGATTCAGTTTGTGAATGACAGATTTCTCTTCTTCATAAGTTGAATTATTAAGTAT
>ML779979.1:358826-377121 GCA_009831015.1 Picea engelmannii
TAATCAATATAATCCATATCTGATTTCTTCCAGTGTATAAAAAACATAGCAATTACTTGATTCAGTTTGTGAATGACAGATTTCTCTTCTTCATAAGTTGAATTATTAAGTATAAGTTTTTGCATAATAGGTTTCCCTTATTGCAGAGATTTATAAATATTATAATTGTTATGCTTTTTTATGTCTTGTTTGTCCTATAAATAAACTCAAAGATAATTGCAGATATCGTTTACGAGAAGCTTCTGGATTACCGAGTGCGAGTTTCCTTCCTCCGACCAACTTCGAAGTCATCATACACAGGACAAATTTGGAGCGTTTCCAGGTCAGTTTGTCATTCGTTAGTTTAGTATATTTATTCGTAGTTTAGTTTAGATAAAAGTTTAGTTAGATATATGTGTAGAATTAGTATATTAGATTGTTTAATTTCAGTAAGTTTTATTTCTTATTTATAAAATCATAAAATCAACAAAAATATCTTTCTCTGTCTTAGGGCAGAAAGCAAATGAGTTTTCCAGGTTTTATTCAAATCTGTATTTTGTAGATATTGTATATTTTGTGAATAAGTAGTTTGTATATATAGATAGTAGATTAGTTTGTTTGTTTAGTAGTTAGTTTTAATTGGATTATTGTATTAGTTTGTTTTATTTGTTTTAGTTAGAATAGTTAGTTTAGATTAGTTTTCTTTTTGTTTTCTTAGGACCTTAGATCGGCTAATGGAGCCGCTAAACCCATCAGGGTGGTTCATTTCAAACGGCTTGGGTTATTAGACAACCCCGGACTGGTTCCACTCTCTCAGTTGACGGACGGTCGATTTCGCCCGTCAACAAATGGCGCTAGAAGGAGGGCCTGAACTTAATTAATGGCACGAGGCTATCGTAAGACTCCTCCACCCCCTAATAACTCACTTATAGTGACTAGAAGCCGTTCACACGATAATATTCCCCTTCAAACAACAACCACTTCAAACGAAGATCCGCAGATCACAGTTGAGCCAGCAACCTCTAATCCTACAGGTGGTGACATCCAAGAGATTGTTTGTCAATCTCTTATTAAAACACATAGTGCCTTGGCTCGTCTTAGGCAACCAAACCATCTGTGGGGTCAACCTTTAGACTTCTCTGATATCAGAGAACAGTTAGGAAATACCAACCTCACTGTGAATCCTACAGATCCAATCACAAATCCTGTTGCAGGAGGATCTGGGATACCTCCTTCACCACCTCCATCATCTCCTTCCTCTTCTGGAGGAGATTCCTCGTTAGACGAAGGTAATTCACCTTCTCAGCCTTCCACACCCACTACCCCAATGGTGAATCAGAACAACCCTGCTAGACCCTGGTTGGACCAGGATGTTGTAGCTGTACCTGGAGCCCAGCACCCTTTACCTAAGCACCCAGAGAAATGGCTTCCCAAGTTTGATCCTAATTCGAAACAGATAGCTGAAGATCATATAAAAAAAATTATGTTAGCCATAAGACTCTGCAATGTTGAACATGAAGACATTGTCTGTAGGTTGTTCCCGTATACTTTCTAGGGTAATGCATCCACTTGGTACTTTGCCCAGCAACCCCCATACCATTGTGTCCTGGGAAAAATTTGAGTCATGCTTTTTGGAAAAGTTCGGAGATGGTAAGCCTCCGGAAGTCTTAGTCATGGACCTTTCTAGCCTCAAAATGAACCCAAAAGAAAAATTTAAAGATTTTAATCAAAGATTCTTGACACTTAAAAACTGAATCCATGCGGATTCCATGCCCGTTGAGAGTCTTATAATAGCTTTCTACACTAAAGCTTTGCATCAAAGCATATCTATTTGGGTTAAACGATCTAAAAAGGCCACGCTGTTAGAAGCCTTCGAGGAGGCCATCCATATAGAAAAAGACATACTTAGTCTTAAGGACTCTTCTAGCAACGAAACTGAGACTTTTTCTTCTTCCAAAAAGAAGATTGAAATCCTCCCCAGACCTACTCAAAGTAAAACACAACCTAAAAACTTTGATTTGGAAAACTTAACCAAAGTTGTTCAAAAACTGTCTAATCAAGTTATAGACTTAAAAAGGTCAATTGAAGAAGCTTCTTCAAGTAAAGGACCCTACAAACCTCCTTTCCGAAAGCCCTTTCCTACCAATCGACCTAACCCAACCACCAAAGGCCTTAATCTAGAAAGTTTGCAATGTGCTCTTCAAACAATTCTAGAAGCCCAAGATAACTTGATGCCTCCTGAGATTCCCAAGGAGGTAGTCGAACCAGAGACAGTTTAAGAAGAAGAGTCTTCTCCAAAAAATTTTGGACACTTCTCAGACAACATCTTTCAAGCTAACTTCGAGACTGTTCACCCTTATAACACTAGGAGTAAGACAACGAATAAACCTTCTACAAAAAATACTACAACTTCCCCTCCAAAGAAATCTAAATCAGTAGAAACTAAGCAGAGTAATGTCAGCCCCAACTTAGATTATGATGTGGTCTAAGATCTCAAAAAGTTAAGGGCTAACATTTCTATTTACGAGTTATTGAAGTTTCCATTTTTGTTACAAAAAATGTTGCAAAATATTTCAGAGAATGGCAAAAATGGTAATTCTAATGGTAACAAGGTTGTGCAAAGAAAAGTTAATCAGAAGACTTCCACTAAAAATAATCTTGATCCTCAAGATAAAGGAAGCCTTCCTGCAGTCCCTGTAAATAATGTAAATAATGTAATAATGTAGATAAAGTAGCCTTAGAAATTGAGAGTAAGAAACCACAAGCTGTTACTCCTAGTACTCGCAAAAATGTACCTCCTTTTCTTTTAACTTTCGAGATTTTCAACAGAAATGTGCATAATTGTATGGTGGACTCAGGAGCGTCATCCAATGTGATGCCTTGGTCTGTTTGCCAAAAGATTAACGTTGAGGTGGAACCATCTACTTTAAAAATCATACAACTTGATCGGACGAATGTTAAAGTTATAGGCGAACTAAAAAATGTATTGATCAGATTATCGTCTAACCCAAAGGTTCATCAAGTTATTGATATAATTGTTGTGGATATTCCAGAAGTGTATGGTCTGTTTTTAAGCAGGGACTGGTCAGAGAAGCTACATGGTTACTTCGTAACAAACTGGTCTCACTTATGGCTCCCAGAGAACGGTAAGCCTAACAAGATCAGGGTGAATCGTGAGCGTTACCTTAAGTTCACAGTCACAGATTTGAACAATCCCAACGAACCATATACACCTCCTGCTGATTCACCTGAAGTACAAGGGATGGACACCTTCTTCAGCAACTTCATGGCCGAGGTTTCACCAATCACCAATCTAGAACAGCAGTCCGATATCGTAGCATTTGCGCAGCCTGCACCTTCCACACAACAATCCTATGAACCCGATGCAAATAAAATTTGGTCTCTATATTTTGATGGTTCTAAGTCTAAAGAAGGAGCTGGTGTAGGCTGCATCATTATCGATCCGGCAGGTAACAAGACATTAATATCTTGCAGACTAGAATTTGAATGCACTAACAATACTGCAGAATATGAGGCTTTGCTGCAAGGTCTCAGAAAAGATCTGGATATGAACATTCAAAACCTGGTTGTATTTGGTGACTCTAAAATAGTGGTTAGATAGGTAAGAGACTCTATACACTGTCTTTCCCCGCATCTCAAAAGTTACCAGTCTGAGGTATGGAGTTTAATGAATAAATTTTCTGCTTTTAATATAAATTCCATTCCTAGACTACATAATGCTGAAGCAGATCTATTAGCTAATGTAGCCTCTAAACTTCTTCCTACAGAAGGCTTGTCCCCAAACGCATTCTTCGTCAAGCTATTGTTCTGACCATCGGTTCCTGACAATATCACAAACTGGAGAGTATTTGACGATGATCAGCAGATCATTAACTTTCTGCACATGGAAGAAACCTTTCAAGGCGCGGTGATAGATGAACGCACGCATGACGACAATTTGCACGATTTTATGGTAATACCTGATCCAAAATCTCCTGAAGCATTGTCAGACCTGGTAAGTTCCATACCCAAATCCATAGTTAGATTAGAAAAGTTTTATGATTTTGAAGATAAATTTAAAAAGACAGTCAATTGTAAAACCAATAGTTCCTCGTTGTCTTATGAAAAAGTTAATTTAGGAACTAGTGAAAATCCTCAGTGTATCAATCTAGGCTTGGGATGTTCTAGACAAGAAAAAATTCTTTTGTTAAATTGTTTAAAGAATTTAAGGATGTCTTTGCGTGGACATATGATGATCTTAAGACTTTCGACCCTAATATCATATAGCATGTCATCTTGATGAAGCCCCAAACCTTACCCTTCCAACAGAAACCGAGGAAGATGCACCCTAAACTAGAACCGACCGTTCAAAAATAATTGAATAAACTCCTAAGTGATAAAATAATTTTTCCTGTTAGGCACACTCAATGGGTGTCCAACCTTGTCCCAGTTTGGAAGAAAAACGGGGAAATTTGACTTTGCGTCGATTTTTGAAATCTCAATAGAGCATCTGACAAAGACAATTATCCTGTCCCACCCATGGAACAGATCCTTCAACAGGTATCTGGTTCCGAGAGGCTATCCTTATTGGATGGTTTCTCTGGATACAACCAAGTCCTGATGTCTCTGCCAGACCAACTCAAAACTACCTTCCGTACCCCTTGGGGAACTTATGCTTATCGCAAAATGCCCTTTGGATTGATTAATGTTGGTGCTACCTTTTAGAGAGCAATGGACATTGCTTTTCGAGGCTTAATCAATCAGTCTGTCGTAGGTTACTTAGATGATGTGACTGTTTATTCTAAAAACAAAGACGATCATCTAGCTCACTTACGAGTCGTTCTACTACGATGTCGTAAATACAGCATCTCCTTGAACCCCAAAAAGTCCATCTTTGCAGTAGAACAGGGTAAATTACTTGGATTCATTGTGTCTAGTGATGGGATGATTATTGACCCCGAGAGGACTCAAGTCATCGCTAAACTCCCCCCACCTACATCCAAGAAATCCATGCAGTCTTTCTTAGGCCAGATTAACTTCGTGAGAAGATTTGTCCCCAATTTCTCCGAAATGGTCCGGCCTCTACAAAACCTGATTAAGAAAGACACCCAATATCACTGGGGACCCACAGAAAATCAAGCTTTTAATGCGATAAAGAAGGCTATAATAGACGCTCCGTCTCTCATGAGCCTTGACTTCTCTCAAGATTTTAAACTCTATACTTTTGCCTCTGACCATTCCTATGCCACAGTCCTAACTCAGAATAATTCTGAGAACAACGAAGTACCCATTGCCTTTATGAGTTCCTCTTTCAAAGGCGTTGAACTTAACTACCCAGTGGTTGATCGACAAGCCTACGTTGTTTTCAAAGTAGTTAAGCATTTTCGGTCCTATCTTTTGAAGTCAAGGACGAAAGTCATTGTCCCCTACCCTGTCGTAAGGAACTTGTTAGTGCAGAAGGAGTTAGGAGAGAAGAGAGCTAACTGGGTCACCTCCTTGCAGGAGTATGACTTAGAAATCACTCCAGCTCAGATCGTGAGAGGTCAAGGGTTATGTAAATTGGTTGTTGATTCGGAAACAAGACACCAAGAAGATAGTGATACGTCAAACCTAGGACAAAGCGATCAAAGTTTGATTTGTTGCACACAAAACCTCGTTAGTCCCTGGTATGACGATATTAGATTCTGTCTTGAACATGTGTCGACACCTCGTCACTTAGACCCCGCCAAGAGAAGAGCATTGAGGCTAAAGTCCACCTCCTTTCATCTAATTAACGGTGTACTGTTTCGTCAGAATTTTGACGGCATACTGATACGCTGTCTCGAGAAAGATGAAGCAAAAAAAGTCTTGCTTGAGTTGCATGCAGGAGAAGTTGGTGGCCACTTCGTTGGTGACACCACTGCTCATAAGGTTTTAAGAGCCGGTTACTACTGGCCCACGCTTTTTAGGGACGCCCATGCCTTGTGTCGCAAATGAACCATCTATAAAAAATCATCAGGGCGGTTGCAAAAACCAGCCTTTCCCTTGCAACCCGTTTCAGTAGATTCTCCTTTCCAGCAATGGGGCCTTGATATCATAGGTCTAGTTAACCCTCCGTCCTCACAACAACACAAGTATATTGTGACAGCCACATATTACTTTACAGGATGGTGTGAAGCTGCTGCGCTAAGAACTATTAACACCAGTCAGGTGATTGCTTTTCTGAACTCGAATATTATCACTCGTTTCGGCATCCTTGATTGTCTAGTCTTCGACAACGCTTCATACTTTTCTTCTCTTGAGATGAGCGAATTCGCTTTGGAGAAAGGAATAAAGTTGAATTATTCTGCTAGTTACTACCCCCAGGGCAACGGCTTAGCAGAATAAACAAACAAGAACTTGATTAAAATTATCAAGAGGACTGTGGTTGAAAATCACAAGAATTGGCACAATGCACTGTTGAACGCGTTATGGGCTGATAGGGTAACACCCAAAGCCGCTATAGGTAACTCTCCCTTTTTTCTTGTCTATGGCAGAGAAGCAATTGTTCCACCTCACATTCTTCTTCCTTCTCTTCAATTGTCACAAAAAGTTCAAGAAGAAGATTGTCCCCCTCTAGAAAGTCGAATTAATGCTTTGATGAAGTTGGAAGAAGTAAGAGCCCAAGCTAAGCGTAAGTTAGATCAATATCAACAATTGGTTAAAAGATGGTTCGATTATAATTCTTCTTCTCATAGGAATTTTGAAATAGGCGATCTCGTCTTGAAGTGGGACAAACCACACGAAGGAAAGGGTGAGCACACCAAATTTCAAAACTTATGGCTTGGACCATTTTTAATTGTTGAAAAGTTGGGTCCTAGTTCCTTTCGATTGCAGAATCTTGAAGGGCAGCTTGACACCTATCCGGTGAATGGCCAAGCCCTGAAAAGATATTTTGCTTGATAACTACCTTTGTATATTCTATATATATATTTTCTTTTGTTTTCTTTTTCGTTCTCTTTCTGTTTTTTGGTTTTGATTCGAATTGATCAGTTTGTGTTTTTGATATACACATACCTGTACAATGAGCTATTCAGATAAAGATGATAGAAAATTTCTTCGCTGAAATAAATGCTGAAAAAATTGTACAAACATCAATGATATATTGCTGAAATTTGTATCTGTGTTGGAAAAATCTGTTGTTTGAAAGAATTTTACTGATGTCAATCTCTGAGCAAAGTTTTTCATGATCATCTATTATCGTTTTACGCTATCCCTTTTCCGTAAATGAATGACTCAAAAGATGTCTCCCTGTCATAGGAAGTGTTTTGTAAATAAAACATCTTTGGAGCTAAATAAAGGACAGTTCTAAAAAAAAATTATGAGGTCTAAAAAATATGCTAAAATATAGAGATTTTTAGTGTCACCCCGCTCAGCTATATACATATGAAAAACAAAATAAAAATTATTAATAAGAGCTGTGGGAAGTGCTTGTAAACCCATCAGGATACTGAATAGGTCTGCTGGCAGCGGATAAATGCATGCATGGTGCCAAGACAACTTCGTCGGGGTACTGAACAGGCCCGCTGGCAGCGAAGCAATGTCGGGTACATGAAAATCTGCAAAAAAAATATAAGACACCTCTTTAATGTCCTTTATTCTGATCTAGAACTTCTTGACAAGATACAGATGTCAGAGTGGGTTAAATGGCAACCTTGTCGAGGCTATGGATGCCTGCTGGCAGCAGTGGCCATGCCAACAGTGTTGGAGATTTCATCTTTAATATCGTGACTTGCTAATCTTACGATTGTTATTGGTTTTCATCTTTTGAAACACTGCTGGAAAAAAATGATTCATGATGATGTTTGTACGATTTTCTGGTTGTTATTTTTGAGTCGGAATTATCTTTGCAGTCTTAATCTGAATTTGTACCTTTTGCAGAGATAACTGCTTCTTCCAGTGTGTCGCCATTGTTGGCAGCCAATTCACCTTTTTTATTATCCTATAAGCTGCCTACACCTATGTCTTGCAAACATCAATTTTTTCGTCGCATTTTTCAAATAGATGACATTTTCATTTCTTGCGACATTTGCACATTTGTCTTCGTTAAGTTTTCACAACTGTAAGCGTGAAAACTTCTCCTTTCGAGGTCACATTTCGATCACTATCTGAACTATCATGATCTTTTTATCGATATGCCTACTGCATTTACCTTTAGTTTATCGTTATGTGGCTGGAAGGACTTTCGAACTGTGCTCATTGGACATTCTTATATTGATTGCATAACTTCATTTTATTGAGTTTGTAAGGCATTGAGCATTTGGATTTATGCTTTTTATGACTTGCCTGATCATTGATTCTATGAAAATGCATAGGGGCTATGATTAATTTTTTATATATATATATGATATAATCCTTATGTTAATCCTTCATAACTTATTGGCTTGTCAACTATATGAATGTCGTTTTGGCACCTTGGTTGAACTTTTGATTATATGAATTAATACAATGGTGCATGGCTAACATTTGGTATTGGTTTCACATTGAATGTCGATGGTTTAAAAACTATAGTCTAACGTTGATTTGGTGCGTTGGCATAACACTTACCATTTGATTCTTTGGTTCGCCAAACGATATGATTTTTGAGCTATGCTATGATTGTTTGAATAGATGTGTAAATCGACGGTTGTACTTTGCCATTACTATCGTGCAAGGCAGTGAATGACTCCACCACCTTTGCATGCACGCATTTATGCTTACCCCTTTTGCTCGTTCATTGTTGTTGGTTCGGGTAGCTCTGTTACTGTGTGTATTGGTGAATTTGAACCCTTCCCTTACCATGCATTCGGCTCCATGGCCCCAGTCGTGCGAGTTGAACCCAATGGCAGTCAAGCCCTATTGATGTTTGATAACGCTCGTCAATATTTGGCAGACAGTGGATGGCTTACCTTCGTGAAACAATTCGAGGGTTTTAACCTTTGCGTAGCTCGACAGTTTGCCATGACCTTCGATGGCTGTCGAGCCAAAGTAGGCGACATACAATTGGAAATTGATGAGAAATTTATCAGTCTTGCTACAGGTTTGCCTGCCACTGGACAACGATGGTTCAAGAATTGCAAGGTCGAGGAGGTCCTATGGACACTTCTCTTCCTCTCGCACAAGGTTACCTCGTGTGAAAGAGGTATGTCTATCTCTTCACTTAAACCACGATGGCACGAATTATTGATGATAATCAAACAGTTCGTGACCTATGAAGGTCGATACGGACTTGTGTTCCCCCACCACCTGCGTTTGCTTATGGTTTTTATGGGATATCATCTCAATAGGCCCTATTATTTGCATCGTAGCATGTTTAAAATGTCGAAGAAGTTCAAAAGGAACCAAGATGACAGTAGCTTGTTTCATTATGGGCTTAACAAGCTTATCGTTGTCTATCATTTGAGTTTGCACAGGGATAGCTGGAGCATTTTCATTGCTCGGAATGGTTTCGAGGATATGAACCCTACACAGGTTGACAAACCTGTGGTGGGTGAGGTCAAGGTTGTACCCCCGGTGCCCTACCATATCCTACTGCCTAAGCCCTCGGCCGACCCTCCTGTCGACTTACCCCACACTATGACTAAGAGTATTGAGACTATTAAACCTATCACAAAAGGCCCAAGGCGAATCTTACTGCTAATGATAAGGGTAAAAAGAATGCACGTTTGATTTCACGGATGGCAGGGAACAAGCCAAAACCCCCTGTTGAGCCAAATCCTATCGTCTTGAGTGAGGACTCTGATTCGGAAGTTGAGCGTTTCTTGGCCAGCAAATACCCCTGTTCGCAAGGTTTGTGTCATGAACCCCCTTATGATTTTGTGTCAAACCTACCCCCTTGCCTAAAGGAAAACCCTAACTACCCAGGTATTAAAGTGCCCTATGAAACCCTCGATCATTTGCCCAAACCCTCTCCTGCTCTGTCTAAACCCACACAGTCACCTTGTGATCAATGCAATTCATGGTTAGAGCGATATTATATTGATGTTCCAAAACTCCAATCGAAGATTCAATCTTTGGAAGATCAGATTGCAGTCCTGACCAGTCAAAAGGCCAAGCTCAAAGCAGTGGATAAGAAACAAAGGACAACCAACTCCATCCTGTTCAAAAATGTGGAATCAGCCACGACTGTTGTAAATTCCAAGCTGGCATAAGTGAGCAGCCTCGCCGCTACACAGGTATGTTTTGGTATCATTTGTTTTTTGTAGATAATCTAGGTTTATATAACGATTTGAATTCAGTTTTAAACAGTTCTGTTCACATCTTGAATGGCTTTGTTATATTGCATGCATTCTATATTTAGCTTTGCTTTAAATAAAAAGGAATTTCGATTTATGATTTGATTATGCCCAGTATAGAAATCAATAGATTTTGATTGGATTTGAGTAATCTTCGTTTGAATTCGTTTGATAGTTTGCCTTCAAAGGAATTGGTTTGTATCCGACTTGAAAGGGAAATTTTTCATATTCATTTTAGAACACAATCATGCTCGGATTTGATTTGGTTATGATGTTATGGTTGATAAACGATTTGATCGAGATTGATTGTTACGATTCTGCTCGGATTCAATTTCATTGTCATTGGTATACTATGACTGGTAAATGTTTTCGGGAAGATACTTGTTACGATGTTGTGTCGTGTGATGTTCTATCTTTGACTGTTTCCAAGTTAAGGATAATGACTCTATCTCTTTGATGAAAACATTACGCTCAAATAACATTCGCGCCCGAATTGGAAATGAATCTGAATCATAACAACTATGTGAAGATCTTAGCTAAATCGATTCGCTTTTGTTCTAATTTGGCAAGTTCATCCTATGAGTCGAGTTCAGAGTATAATTGATGCTCTGTATTTTAAATTTATGGAATGAATTGGTCAAACCCTGATATGATTCGTTTGATTGAAACAATTGTGATCAAAATTAATCGATCATGTTTTCTTATTGTGCAATGATCAACGATCGAAATTTCTAACAAATCTTGTTTGATTAATTCTGTTATGATTTTGTTATGAGTCAATTATCGTTTGGATTCATTCACAGCCTAAATCGATTGCTATACAGTTATCGTGATAATCCTATTCGATTCATTAGTGTAATGATGTGTTTACGATTTGTTCTATTTTCAATTGAATATCAAAACAATCTCATAACAGATGGATTCGATTTGTTGAAGAAAGGATTACGATTCTGTTACATATGATTTCATTTACCCGATTCATGACTATAATCGAAACAGAGTATTGCTATCTCTGTACTCGGTTAAATGATGTGTATCCTGTTTGAGTCCATAATGGAATAATGGTTTCAATTTATGATTCGCTCTCAAGTAATTATTGGATATCAATTCAATGGAAATTCTTAAAAAGATTTGATTTAATTTCAATTCTGATCATGTATCTTATTTTAGACTAGCTACATAATCAGATGATTCTATAGCTAAGTCTGTAGAATTAGATTTTTATCATTTTACTAATAAAAGAGTCTTCTAACTTTTCTATTTTGGATCCTTTTCAGGTGAATTATAAATTGTATGGGATTTGATGGACAGTTTAGAGGATATTTGAAATATTTTGTTTTCATTTTAGTTTCTTAGTTTAGTTGATCTTGGGATATCTTCCCAGATTATGTAAACAGTTTTATAACTTCCACAGGAGGTTTTACCCTGTGGAAAACCTTCAAATATTTATTATTTTTGTAATAATATCATCCTCATTGGTGGGAGAACAAGGATATGGAATTTTAATATAGACTGAGAACGAATTTGATATTCTGCTACATCTTTAGCTTTTCATAATATCAATATTTTGTTTTATGTTTATGTGTATCAATTTGCATTTGGTTAATGACTACTTTAGCTATCTTAGTCTTTTGCAAATGATATAATTTAATCAATATAATCCATATCTGATTTCTTCTAGTGTATAAAAAAACATAGCAATTACTTGATTCAGTTTGTGAATGACAGATTTCTCTTCTTCATAAGTTGAATTATTAAGTATAAGTTTTTGCATAACAGGTTTCCCTTATTACAGAGATTTATAAATCTTATAATTGTTAGGATTTTTTATGTCTCGTTTGTCCTGTAAATAAACTCAAAGAGCATTGCAACTATCATTTACGAGAAGCTTCTGGATTACCCGGTGCGAGTTTCCTTCCTCCGACCAGCTTCGAAGTCATCATACACAGGACAAATTTGGAGAGTTTCCAGGTCAATTTGTCATTCGTTAGTTTAGTATATTTATTAGTAGTTTAGTTTAGATATAAGTTTAGTTAGATATATGTCTAGAATTAGTATATTAGATTGTTTAATTTCAGTAAGTTTTATTTCTTATTTATAAAATCATAAAATCAACAAAAATATCTTTCTCTGTCTTAGGGCAGAAAGCAAATGAGTTTTCCAGGTTTTATTCAAATCTGTATTTTGTATATATTGTATATTTTGTGAATAAGTAGTTTGTATATATAGATAGTAGATTAGTTAGTTTGTTTAGTAGTTAGTTTTAATTAGATTATTGTATTAGTTTGTTTTAGTTTTATGTTAGTTTAGTTTGTTTTATTTGTTTTAGTTAGAATAGTTAGTTTAGATTAGTTTTATTTTTATTTTCTTAGGACCTTAGATCGGCTAACGGAGCCACTAAACCCGTCAGGGTGGTTCATTTCAAACGGCTTGGGTTATTAGACAACCTCGGACCGGTTCCACTCTCTCAGTTGATGGACGGTCGATTTCGCCCGTCAACAGGTGATCTATATCACCTTCTTCTGGTTGGGTTAATAATTCTCTTAATTATATTGCAGATGCATCCACATGCACATGAAATTCTTTTTCCTAGTCTGGAAACACTAAAATCGATGTAGTGACCATCTTCTCCTTCAAAATATCCAAACTCTGATAGCATTCTGCATTCCACTGATACGTAGTGTCCTTCTTCAACAACTTCTCCATGGGAACAGTAATATGTGCATATCCCTTATGAACTTCCTATAATATCCTGTATGACCAAGGGTACTCTTCAATTAGTTCTCTGATTTCAGTGGTGGTAAGTTAACTATGAAAACAATTTTAGCAGGATCAACCAGTAGAGCCTGTTTACACACCACATTCCCAAACAAAATACCAAAAGGTGTGCTGAAAATACATTTCTTAATATTCAATGCTATATGACACTGTCTACATTTGTCTAACATCAACCTTAATACTTCCACATGATCCTTCAATATACTGAACTTTGTTCAATCATCTAAGTAAACGTCCAAAAACTTATGAATAAAGTCCTTAAAAGCTACTACTACTACCCTTGAAAAGATTGTTGGTGCATTCTTCAATCTAAATGGAATAACTGTATATTGAAGTGATCCCCATTCTGTCACAAATTTTTTCGTATGTCTATCTTCTGGTGCAATCCTTATATAATGATATCCTAAAAACCCATCTATGAAAGAATAAGCTTCTTGACCCCCTACATTCTCCAAGACTTCATTTGTAAATGGGGTAGGAAAAGGATCATGTAGGCAAGAATCATTCAATTTTCTCAAATCTACACAAATCCTAATCCCTGCTTTCTTCTTTTCTTCCACCACCATAGGACTGATCCGTTCTAATTCTTCTACAGGTTTTATGAAACCAACTTCTAGCATTTTGTCAATTTCTTCCTTCACTTTCTCTTTATATATTGGATTCAATCTGTAAGGTCTCTATCTTATAGGTCTGGATTTTGGCTTCAAAGGAATATTCATCTCTCCTATCTCTCATAATAATCCCTTCATCTCTGAGGATTTCATTGGGAATAAGTCACTGTACTCGTGCAATAATTTTGTGATCCTTTCTATTGTCTAATTATATCAATAATCTCCAATACTTTTTGTCTTTGGGTTTTTTGCAGTTCCAATATTTACCTTCTTGATCTTTAATGGTGAAGCATAATGTTTTGAATCTAGCTTGGGACCTTCTACTTCCATTTCACCTTCCACTTTTGGGATCTGTATATTGTGCAGATTATATTATACTGGATCTTCTTCTTCTGCGACATGATAACAATGTAGAAATTATTTCACTTTCTGTCTAGCCTACTTTTGATATGTTGGGATTATTTAAAATTATGGTTCTTCAAATATATTGTCTCTTACCATGTTCAACATTGTATCTATATCTATATTGTCATGCTCAAAGGCAAATGTAACTACAAAATTATGTTGTATCTCTTCCTAGTTTGTAGTTTCTTTGCGTTGTTCTTGTTTTGTGTACAATTTTTTGGGAATTCCTTCTAGTGTGTGAATGAAATTGTATGTACATTCTTCTAGTGGTACTAATATCTATTGAACCATGCACTTATCTACATGTTCTTGAGGTTTTCCAAATCACTCATACTTATTCTCATATCTATGCTCCTTCTCTGCGTCGAATCTGATGCACAATAACCTTTTGCACTGAAACCGATTGTTGATCTTCTCCTTGTATGTACCCCACCATATTGCAGGTGTGGCTTTTAAAGAAATATATAATGCTGGTAATATTTGATTTTCCATAACCACTACCTCAAACTTCATTAAAAAATCTTCTAATTCTTTCAATCCATAAAAAGTAGGAGGTTCTCTTACCTATGTACCAACCCATCTCAGTGCGCATGTCATTATGGCACATCTTCTGGTGGATAATTTATGTAGTTGTTGCTTCCAGTTCTCGAGTCATGTCTCAGAGTATGAAGAAGAAGAACTAATAATCCTCCAACTGAACATGCCATATGTAGTTGGGTTGATAGAATATTCTTTGCGCATGGTAGTTCTGTATAAATGATTTACATATTCTGTAAGAATATTGTTTGTCACAGGTTCCACATACCTTCCTCCTTTTGAGGGATCCAAAGGTGAAATAACTTTGCATTCAGTAGATTCAAATATCATCTTTCTTTTCTTCAAATTAATAATATTTTGGTTATCAAAATCCCAATCCAGACCCAAAAAATATTGATATGGTGAAGTATTGTCTACTATGCCATTGACTTCAAAGTCTTCCCTGGTGTGCACACCATCAATATCTATTGGAATTTCTTTCAATCTTCCAATTGGAACCACTCTATGTTGATTTTCCAACTTCAACTGAATAGGTGAATACCCCAGTTGAGGTTCTCCCATGTCTAAGTTGGAAAAACATTGACCTCGGATCCTAAATATAGTATGATACCCCGATATTGAAATCCCTATGTTGGCATTCAATATAAATTACTTGTTTTTTCTTCTCTTCTTACATACCTGATTTACTCTTTTTACCCCTTCTTCCCCAAAATTACACTCTTCTAACAAATTCTACAATACTTGTAAGGAATTTTAATCATTCAACAATTTTACACATGACCCCAAAGAGCTTATTAAGTTACTTAATTTTTATAAAGACCGCTCTTGATTAATCTAATCAAATAGTGAAGGAATTACATATACTAGTATCTCATATTTTGGTTTTGTCCCTGAAGTAGACACAATATTTTCTTTCTAAATCTCCAACCTAGCCTCTTTAAATATCTCTTTCTCTTTGCGTGCATCAAAATTTTGTTCAGTTCATGTATTATTTCTGACCCATTGGTATTGTTCCTGATCCTTCTTCGTTACATCTTCTCCTTTCTTAGCTTCACCTCTAGTAACTATGTTAATATTCTTCCTGCCCTCTTCTCTATTTTCCACCTTGATACATTTCACATTCTGATTGATCTGGTTCCTCTTGTCTTGTATTCTGATCAAAAGTGTCGAACAATATTCTATTTCATGGTCTGATGTGCGACAATACATACATATCGTAGGTGGTTGCGGGGAGTCTCTTGCATGGTTCCATGGTTTCTGACAGTTATGACCAACTATTGGTCCTTGACCTCCTCCAAACCCTCTTCCTCCACATCCTCCTCCTCCAAAGCCTCCTCTATTTCCATGATTATCTACACACGGTGTATTATACTGAGGTCCTTAATTATACTGTTGTTGGCGTTATTATATTGTTGTGGTGCTCCAAATTGTTGTGCATTATTGTACTATGGTTTTGCTTGAAACTACTGCGGGGGATTATATTGTGGTTGTTGTGTGTTTTTATACTACAATTGTTGCACAAATTATCTTGTTACATGTTCAACCTGCACCCTATATGTATTTTCAATCCTTTCTTTCATCATCTCCAAGGTTCTAGAGTCCTTGTGTTCGTGTCCAACTGAATTACAAAAGTTATTGAATGTGCTCTTAGATACTGTTTAATACTTTTGCATCAGGGGGGAGTAATAGGGATCATGCCTGTGTGTTTTTCAAATCTCTCACCATGGTCCTCCTGAAGCTAAAGGATTTGGCATACCCACTCCAATATACTGTGCAAATAATAGACACTCATTATTTTGATGTCCTTATGTCTTGCACATTGTACACCATAAATATTATCTTTTCTCCTTACCTTTGTTCTGATTCAAATGGAATGTTAATTTCTTCAGATATTGCTTCATCTCTTCCACATCTGGATCTGTATGCTTGTACTGGTTTTCCTCTAATTGTAATGTCACCTGCAGAGCCTCAGTCTGATTCTGGAATTTTTGTTGTCTCAAAGGATACATCAAGTGTGGAAACAAATAATTAACAAACAAATTTCTATAATGCATATCATTAATAGTGTACTTTAACTTGTATTTTATCCTCTTGAACTTATGGTCCACTTCCTAGACTGATTCTCCTAGTTTTTCATCATTTCATTCATAAACTAGTCTTCTGAGCTTGGTTTCCAAAATTCATTTTTTAACTTCCTCTTTACGTCTGCTACTATTGTAGGAATTCCAATTGTATTATTCATTGTGAGACCCATGCATCAATATAATGTGCGGTCTCTGAATGTGATTTCCAACTGCGCAACCTTTGTATCTGTTGGTTAGTTTGCACAGGTTGTTGCACAGGTTTTGTCATTAATGTCAAACTTGAAGCTACACGGTGGTTCGCTGAGAGTTTCTTCGGAATTCGGGAATCAAAGAAAGGAGGAGCTCCAACCTTCGACATCATGATACATGAAATCACGAAATGCAAAGTCTAGATGGGATAAGCACCATCTAATCACGAAATGATGTGGGTCGTCGATCGGAGCGCAAAGTCTCGATGAGATCAGGACCGTCTGATCATGAAAGGCCGTGGGACTGTCAAATAGAGAAAAGTGGATATCAAGAAATTAGAATTCAAAGGAAGGAAATGCGATAGCATTCCAACTTGCGAAATGCCAAAATGAGAAAATCCGAAATGTCAAAATATGAAAGGCTAAAATGATGAAACATGGAACGACGAAATGTGAAACCACGACTTAATATCCATTTTGGAGTTTTGGATACTGGGAGTTGGAGGAGTCAAGAGTCAAGACTCTTCATCACAGGAGTCTCGAAGTTGCGGAATGCGAAACACCGAAATCCCGACACAGACACATCAACAAAGACTCCATTTCGGAGTTTCGCAGACCAGGAAATCAAAGATCAAAGGAACTTTAACCTTTGAAGTAGCGAATCCCAAAATGCCAAAACGCTAAAAGCTGAAATGTTGAAAGGCACTACTATGAGTCTCAAAAACCTGAAAGAAAAAAAAAAAAACGTTGAAATCCCGTCAGCCGTTAGATTAAGAAAAGAAGGGATGAGATTATGAAGTTTTGTGGACTGTTGATCAAGATCCATTTTGGGGATCGTGACTTGGAGTGTCGAGACACTTCATCACAGGAATTTCGAAATGCCGAAATGCGAAATGCATTTTAGTTAAGCCCGTGGTCATAGCCAATGGGCATATGGTTTAAGCACAAGTGTCTTGCCGAAGTGCTCGAGGGTTATTCTATGCTGAGACAAAACAAATGTATGATCATCGAACGGTGTTGGTTAAATATTTAAACTGATCGTGTGGCTACTATTCTTCTTGAGGCCTTGACCAATAATGATCATTGTAAGGTAGTTATTCAGTTATTGTAACTAAATCTTTGAAGCCTGAGGGTTCGATTGTACACGCTGATGATAAAGGAAGATATATATATATATATATATATAAAGTGGTCTGGTTAAGAGTGAATTATGCAGAGAGGATTTGAATGCTTAATCTTCGACAAAGAAGATAAAGAGTTGGTTTGTAGGTTCATAGTGACAGAGAATGATTCCAGGGTGGTGGAGAGGAGCAAGGGGAGACTATAAAAGTCTCATGTACAAGTTGGTGCTTGTACATCTGGGAGTTGTAGCTTCCATTCAGTAGGTGCTGAATAAACAGAGGTAGTAGCCTCATCTGGGTTGTAGCTCAGATAAAATAAGAATGTAAAGAGGAGTTGAAGCTTGCCTTTCATTCATAAGA
>ML779979.1:377139-393578 GCA_009831015.1 Picea engelmannii
CCCCCCTCTCAGCCGACTTATCATGTTCAAAAATTGGTATCATAGCGGGTTACTTGAATATATCATTTTAACCACTGGAAGTTTTTTATCATTCATAATGTATAAGAAGACAGAATTTACAAAACATGGATTGCCTTTGTTTGATGGTCATAATTATGCTTTTTGGAGTATTAGGATGAAGTTGTTTCTAAAAAATCAAGGAGTAGATATCTGGCAGGCTGTACTAAATGAATATAAAGTCCCAACAACCATTCCAATAGATGCTATAGGTAAGAGACTCTATGAGAGTAATTCCAAAGCTATGTATGCAATACTAGGAGGTCTATCAGGGTCAGAATTTGTTAAAGTTATGCATTGTGCATCAGCAAAAGAAATATGGGATAAATTGAAAAATGTATATGAAGGAGACACTAAGGTAAAGAGTGCTAAGCTACAATCATATAGAAGTCAATTTGAAAGCCTGAAAATGGAAGAATCTGAAGATATAGCTACCTACTTTATTCGTATTGATGAAGTTGTTAATACCAAGAGAGGTCTAGGAGAAATAGTTAATAATAATAGTATTGTGCAAAAGGTACTTAGATCACTTCCTGCAATATTTGATTCAAAAATATCTGCATTAGAAGAAAGAACAGATCTTGATACTTTAGAAATGGATGAATTACATGGAATTCTAACAGCATATGAGATGAGAACCTCTACTGAGAATTCTTTCAGGAAAGAAGCAGCTTTCAAGGTAGCAAAGAAAGATAAGAAAAAGGTTGAAGAAGAAATCAACAGTCATGAGAAGTCAGAAGGTGATGTGGAAGAAGAAAATTTTGTTAAAAATCTGAAAAGAGGTACTGGCAAGTATAAAGGTAAGCTTCCTCTGAAATGTTTTGGTTGTGGTAGAATAGGAAATTTTTCATCTAAGTGTCCTTACAATAAGTATACTGATAATGAAGAAGACAGTGATAGAAAACCTAAGGAATTCAAGAATAGACATAAGAAGTTTTTTCAAAGAAAAACTTACAAAAAGAAAATCCTGTGTATAAAAGATGACAGTGATATTTCAGAACCTGGTGAGAGTGATGACAGTTCATATGGACAAATTTTTATGGCTATGGAAAAACAGGATGATCAATCTGGTGAAGAAGAAGAAGGTGAATTTGATCTAGAAGCTGAAATGGTAAGTTCTTTAAGTGAATTAAGAAAAGTAAGAAGGGAATGCAAACATTTTAAAAGAGAAATTGAGAATCTAGAATTTGAATTACAGAAATCAAATGGTTTGATTGATAGCACTAAAATCATGGTAGTTGACTTAAAACTTAAAATATAAGAGGCTAGAGTAACTGAAGAATCTCTAACTAAAATGATTGCAGAAAAGGATAAGGAAAATGAAGGTTTAAAAATTGAAGTAGTCTCTTTAAGAAAGAAAGTACAAGAAAATAACATGAATCAGAGTTCTCAAGTGTTAGATCAAATTATTAGTAGTCAAAGATCAACATATGATAAGACTGGAATTGCTTATAAATCTGTAGTAATTAATGGATGTTCTAGTTCAAGTGTTGAGAAAGCAGGTACAAAGGATAATCATGAGAAAATTACTAGCAAGAAGATGGAATCAGAAAGGCAAGAAGAAAATCAGGGTTCAACAGTGCATAGAAGAAGTTATGGAAGACATCAAAATAGGTTTAAAGGCCATTGTTTCTTTTTTTATAAGTATGGACATAAGGCTGCATTTTGTAATAGTTTTTCAAGAAAGATAAATGCACATAACAGTCATGAAAGGTCTAATTTTGAATATAGAATAGGACATGGTAAAACTAGTCAAAAGAATATGAACTACTCTTACAACAGATTTGACACCTTAAGATATGAGACTGAATGTTACAAGTATAACAACTTTGGGCATGTGTTAAGAAATTGTCCTATGAGTTTTCAGAAATTTAATGAACCCACTTACACAGATCTGAAAACCAAATTTTGGAAAAAGAAAAGTGAAAATCTGAACATTGAAAAATGCACTATAGCTCTACAAGCAGAGCATAAAGTAAAATGGGTTGTGGATAGTGGATGTTCAAAGCATATGACAGGTAGAAAACAACTCTTTGTTGAACTAGATGAAGGAAAATAAGGTACAATCACCTTTGGAAATGATCAATCAGCTAGGATAGTTGGAAAAGGAACTGTATGTCTAAACAACAAGAAAATCATAGCTGAAAATGTCTTATTGGTTGAGGAAATGGAACATAACTTATTGAGTGTAAGTCAAACCTATGATAAAGGTCTCTTTATGATTTTGTATTCAAAAGGATGTCAAATCAGGGATATAAAATCAAATAAACTAGTTGGAAGAACCACAAGAGATTCAAGCAACATTTACATACTAGATGAAGAAAAAGAAAAATGTTATCTTGGGAATGAAGATGAAAGTTGGTTGTGGCACATAAGACTTGGACACATTAACTTTGAAAATCTGATTCAGTTGAATAAAAAGGAAGAAATAAGAGATTTACCTGTCATAAAGAATCTTTTGAGTTCTGTCTACAAGCAATGTCAACATGGTAAGAAAACTAGAGTTAAATTCAAAACCAAAGAACATTCAACAACTAAACCATTGGAAATAGTACATGTTGATGTCTGTGGACCTATGAGAACAACAGGGTTAAAAGGAGAAAGATATTTTCTACTATTTTTGGATGACTTTACTAGAATGACATGGATGTTTTTATTGAAAAAGAAATCTGAAACTTTTAGTTGTTTTCAAACCTTCAAGGAGTCAACTGAAAATGAATGTGACATGAAAATTAAATGTTTAAGATCAGATAATGGAGGGGAATTTGTGTCTAAATAATTCAACAGATACTGTGATGAAAATGGGATAAGAAGACATTTTTTTGTTACTGAAACACCTCAACAAAATGGAGTGGTTGAAAGAAAAAATAGGATTATTATGGAGATGGATAGAACTATGATTAATGAATCTAAACTAAGTAATATACTATGGTCTCAAGCTGTTCATACTGTTGTTCACATTTTAAATAGAAGCTTGCTGAGAAACAATCATTTTAAGACACCCTATTAGTTATGGAAAGGCAGACTAGCTAGTGTTAAACATTTTAGAATTTTTGGTAGTAAATGTTATATCAAAAGAGTTGACAAGCATTTGGGTATGTTGGAATATAGAACAGATGATGGCATTTTAGTTGGGTATTCCTGTTCAAAGAAAGCTTATAAATGTTACAACTTCAGATTGAACAAAATAGTTGAAGCCATAGATGTGAAATTTGATGAGTCCTCATTTTTTAAGTCTAAATCTAAACAAAAGAATCATCAAATATGTGTGATAGATGACAAGCATAAAATGAATGATGAGGTAAGTGAAATAGAAGAAACTAAGGCTACTGACAGTGAAAAATTAATTCCTACTTTGACACAGGGCACAACTCCATCCAAAAGGATGACTCCATCAAAGACTCCAAGCAAGAGAATACAGAAAAATCACCCTGAAGAACAGATAATTGGTGACATAAATGCAGGTGTTGAAACAAGAAGCAAAAGGCAAGAATCCACCTCAACTCATGAACATGTATCTTTACTTTCTCTGATTGAACCCAAAAATATTGAAGAAGCAATTAACGATGAGTACTGGATGAAAGAAATGAATGGAGAACTTAGTCAAATAGAAAAGAATAAGACATGGGAATTGGTTCCTAGACCTTTGAATAAGAATGTCATAGGGGCTAAATGGGTTTTCAGAAATAAGATGGATGAAGAAGGTAAAATAACTAGAAACAAGGCTAGATTGGTTTGTAAAGGGTATGCACAAGTAGAAGGAATAGATTTTGGAGAAACTTTTTCTCCTGTTGCAAGAATGGAATCCATTAGACTGATTCTAGATTATGCCAGTTCTAAACACATTAAAGTTTACCAAATGGATGTAAAGTCTGCATGTAAAGTATATATGGAACAACCAGATGGTTTTCAAGTACAAGAAGTAGAACAATATGTTTACAGGTTGAAAAAGGCATTGTATGGCCTGAAACAAGCACCAAGGGCTTGGTATTCCAGACTTGACAATTACTTGATGCAACAAGGATTCAGGAAAGGTAACATTGATAGTAATCTATATATTAAAGAAGAAAATGATAGCATGATCATTGTTGAGATATATGTAGATGATATCATTTTTGGTAGTGATGATAATAGGCTCAGTAAACAGTTTGTTGAAAGTATGCAGAAAGAGTTTGAGATGTCCATGCTAGGAGAAATGAAATTTTTCTTAGGCTTGCAAATTACTCAATCTAATAAAGGTATTTCCATTTCTCAAACCAAGTATATCAATGAAATGCTTAAGAAATTTCAGATGGAAGATTCTAAACCAATCGGCACTCCCATGGTTACCGGTTGTAAATTAAGTAAGTTTGATGATACTAAAGATGTTGATCAGATAGTATACAGATCTATGATTGGTAGTCTTCTTTATGCTACAACTACAAGACCTGATATTATGCATGCAGTTTGTCAGGTTGGCAGGTTTCAGGCTTCACCAAAAACTTCTCATCTACTTGCAATCAAAAGAATTTTCAGATATCTTAAGGGGACAATAGAGTATGGTTTATGGTATCCTACAAGTAATCAGCTTGATTTATATGCTTTCACTGATGCTGATTGGGCAGGTTGTGTTGATGACAGGAAGAGTACTAGTGGAGCAACATTTGTTCTTGCAGGATGTCTTGTAAGTTGGTCAAGTAAAAAACAATCGACAATGTCTATGTCTACTGTTGAAGCAGAATACATTGCAACTACAACTTGTTGCACTCAAGTTCTATGGATGAAACAGATGGTGGAAGATATGCATATTCATTATAATGAACCTATACCTATCTTCTGTGGTAATACCACTGCAATTAGTATTTCTAAAAATCTTGTTATGCATTCCAAAACAAAGCACATTCCCATTAAATTTCATTTTCTAAGAGAGCAGGTTATGTCTAAAATTGTTAAAGTGGAATATGTTGGCACAAAGGATCAAATTGCAGATGTATTTACTAAACCTTTACCTAAAATGCTATTTGAAAGTCTCAGGGATCAGTTGGGGGTTTACCCTTTGTAATTTCATTTCATTCTCAAAGATTGCAAGGGATTCATTATAAAATCAGACTGCACAGGTTTATTGACTATTTTGATAGGGGGAGTTGCTGCTGAAATGATACATCTTTGCAAGTGGTTTTTATTTTCTCAGGGGGAGTATGGTTGATTCCTTTTCCATAAATGTCAAAAGGGGGAGAAGAGATTTCAAGTTTTCCATCAATGCCAAAGGGGGAGTTTGTTGGTCAGTTTTCACAGGTTGTTGCACAGGTTTTGTCATTAATGTGAAACTTGAAGCTGCACGATGGTTCGCTAAGAGTTTCTTCGGAACTCGGGAATCAAAGAAAGGAGGATCTCCAACCTTCAACATCGTGATACGAAAAATCACGAAATGCAAATTCCTGATGGGATCAGGTCCGTCTAATCACAAAATGTTGTGGGCCATCGATCGGAGCGCAAAGTCCCGATGAGATTAGGACTGCCTGATCACGAAAGGCCGTGGGACCGTCGAATGGAGAAAATTGGATATCGGGAAATCAGAATTCAAAGGAAGGAAATGTGATAGCATTCCAACTCGCGAAATGCCGAAATGCGAAAATCCAAAATGCTGAAATATGAAAGGCTAAAACGTCGAAACATGGAATGAGGAAATCTGAAACCATGACTTAATATCCATTTCGGAGTTTCAGATACCGGGAGTTGGAGGAGTCAAGATTCGAGACTCTTCATCACAGGAGTCCCAAAGTTGCAGAATGTGAAACACCGAAATCTCGAAACAAGCACATCAACAAAGACTCCATTTCGGAGTTTCGCAGACCAAAAAATCAAATATCAAAGGAACTTTAACCTTTGAAGTAGCGAACCCTGAAATGCCAAAATGCTAAAATCTGAAATGTCGAAAGGGACTACTCTGAGCCTCGAAAACCCGAAAGAAAAAAAAATGTCGAAATCCCGTCAGCCATTAGATTAAGAAAAAAAGGGATCAGATTATGAAGTTTTGTGGACCATTGATCAAGATCCATTTCGGGGATCGCGACTTGGAGTGTCGAGACACTTCATCACAAGAATGACGAAATGTCGAAATGAAAAACGCATTTTAGTTAAGCTCGTGGTCATAGCCAATGGGCATATGGTTTAAGCACAAATGTCTTGCTGAAGCGCTCGAGGGTTATCTATGCTGAGACAAAACAAATGTATGATCATCGAACGGTGTTGGCTAAATATTTAAACTGATCGTGTGGCTACTGTTCTTCTTGAGGCCTTGACCAATAATGATCACTGTAAGGTAGTTATTCAGTTATTGTAACTAAATATTTGAAGCCTGAGGGTTCGATTGTACGCGTTGATGATACAGGAAGATATATATATATATATATATATATATATATATATATATATATATATATATATATATATATATAAAGTGGTCTGGTCAAGAATGAATTATGAAGAGAGGATTTGAATGCTTAATCTTTGACAAAGAAGATAAAGAGTTGGTTTGCAGGTTCTTAGTGACAGAGAATGATTTCAGGGTGGTAGGGAGGAGCAAGGGGAGATTGTAAAAGTATCCTGTACAAGTTGGTGCTTGTACATCTGGGAGTTGTAGCTTCCATTTAGTAGGTGCTAAAGAAACAGAGGTAGCAGACTCATATGGGTTGTAGCTCAGATAAAATAAGAATGTAAAGAGGAGTTGGAGCTTTCATTTCATTCATAAGAAGAAGAGGTTTTTCCCTTTTGGGTTTCCTCATGAAAAATCAATGTTTCACTGTTTCATTTATGTGATTGTATATTTATTGGTTAAATGTATTACTGCAAGTTAAATGTTAAAGGGATGATTTATTGATTAATAAGTAATCTTCTTATAAAATGAAAGAAATTTTATACAACTAATTCACCCCCCCCCGCCCTCTTAGCTAACTTATCATGTTCAACAATATCTTCATCTATAATCTACTTTGATGCCCATATCTTCTCACAGATAAAAACATTATTTGCTAGATCATCTGACTCGTCGCCTCAGAACTATGGTAAGCTAATAGTTGGATCTTGTCATGCCATTGTGAAATTTTTTGAACTACCACCTTCACACGGTGTAGATACTTGAATACTACTTGATTTGCTTGCACTTCTTCTTGAGTTTCCACTGGACCCACATCGTGTAAAAATTCTTCTACCACTAATCACTTCTTGGTTAACCAATTTTTCTTCTTCGGATGTCTTAGTCACACATGGGGTTGTGTGTTCCACACCAATTCAGATCTGAAATGGAGAACCTTATTTTGCATCAGACCCATGACCTCTGGTTTTCCTCTCATATGTGGCATGTAAGATATCCTCAATCTCCCCCATGGCATGAATATTCTCTACCTCTTCCTCATTGTTGTCCAATCCCTCCCGCTCAACTACTGCCCTCTTCTTGTTATTCATCTTATACTAATAGGGTCATCCACTGTGCATCACACCTTCTTTCCTTAGGATTTCCCTGGTATGTTCATCATCAATAATGATGGGGTCCATTTCTTCCTTCTTCTCGCTACTCTCCAGATCCTTCTACATATCTCATATCTTCCTTAGTGCTTCCCCCAACTCCCCCATGCATGCAGAGTGATATAGATGTTTGATTCCATAGTCATCACGCATTTATCATGTAATAAGATCTTAATCGACGTGTAGAGTGACCTGATGTACCTCCCTCTAGGCCCACTCAATAAATCCTACTCTACAACAGTATATGACTTCATTGTGTCTACTGCAAATTTAGTAATAAACCCTGCAGTAATACTATCTAACCAAAAATATACTTTGCACATGAATTTTTTATTAACCCTTTCCAATCGCGCAATATTTTCAGCAATCCACTCTACAGTCTCGATCTGATTAGTCGGATGGGTATATTTCAACCTAAATATTCACTCTTGTAATAATTCTGGAAAATAATAGAAATACGCTTCATGCAAATTAGTAAACACATACCTTTGCAGATATTGGAGCGGTGTGTGCCTGGAACCCTTATTATCTTTATGCATAAACTCCAACTAATGTGTCTCTAACCATATTTCAATCTCTTGCTTCATAGGATTCCATGGTCTGAACATCGCTTTCTACCACCACATCTTCTTCACCAAACCCCTTCCAGGATGTCCTTTTGAGTTCCATTCGGAAACAAAACCATTTTTTGGATGTATGGATTGACCCAAGTTCTAATTTAGTTCTCCAACAAAACCCTTTTCACCATCGACCCTTCTGGTAAATCAAAAGGCTACACCATGCACAGAGTGCACAACGCAGTCTCACCTGAGATGGTTTATGGGTGACTGTAGGACGTAGATGTTTGTAGTCATGGAAGGGATTGGGGATGTTCGTTTTACTATTTTTATACTTTAACATGCATTCTATCATTCAACATATATACCATTTCATTCATTCAACATCATCTATTTTTCATACTCATTTAATTATGTGTTGCAAATAAAACCTAACAGATGAATTCCTTTAACCATTCATTTATAATTGCAGAAACAAAAACAAAAAAGAATTCAGACACATTGCAACACATGATTTTACCGTGGTTCACCCCCCATGTGCTACGTCCACAAAGATCTTTTAATTTATTCATTCTTCATCAAAATAACGTTGCACACATTACATCATATGGTTTAAAAATAATACATGTGAGGATGACCAACGTCACACCAAGCTCCACATCTCTCAACAAAATACATAATTTGACTCAGATTCAAAAAGATGCTCCAAAAGTAGATTCTACATTATTGTTATCCATGCCTTCACTCCTCTGGAAGCCTCTTACATCCTTTATTTATACTACAAAATGGGTTAAAACCCTTACATTATGACTCCAAAACCCTAATTCTAAGTGAACTCCACTTGTACACTTTCTAACTTCCTTCCACGTGGTTGGTTTTTTTATCCAACCGTTCCTTGCATTGATCTTCCTTCTTTCTTGGTGCACTGCTTCCTTTGCCTTTTGTCAAGCTGGTCTTCCTTCTTTTCTAGTGCACTGCTTCCTTTGGTCCATTTTTCCTCACTTATTGCGCTTACTCCCAAAATTTCTTGCTCCAACAAAGGTATTCATGCATTTTGTGGTATTTTATAAAATATAAGTGTCTTTTATGTGCTTGTTTTAATTATTGTGTGTGTATTCACATGTTTTATGTTATGGATTTTTCCTGTATAATGTTGTATTTGTATATTGTTTTTATTCTACATAGTTTTGTGCATATGAAGATAATTTTCATGAATTAAATCGGTATCATGGTTTGGAAATTTCATGTGGCATTACACAAGGCATGGATGGGGATGGTACAATAGAGAGGGAAGGTAAATGAAAATATTTGCTGACAAAGTGATTAAATGAAAAGTGGGAAATTATTCTTTCGTTTGGAAAGGGCATCATAATTGGTAAAAGAAGTAGAAAATATGATGGAGGTATTTTTGTCATTATTATGGAATATGGTTTATGATTGTCATCTCATCGTGATTTTTTTCATGGATACACGTTTTCACATATTGTTGATTCGTGGGATATTCCAGGTAAATAGGTTGCATTCCACCAAATATATCTACTTCTTTCTTTCTTTTTCTTTTTTTTTTCCTTCTCCCCCTTTTTTGAAAACATCATCTACCATAGGTTAGTTTTCATATGACATTTGTACAACTATTCCATAGAGGAGTTTCAAATTTATTTATTTTCTTATTGCAAATATCATTGCGAGAGGATGGTTTTCAAATGACATTTTTGTAACTGTTCCCTAGAGGAGTTTTCACTATGATAAATTTATTTATTTATTTATTGTTTTTTTTTAAATACAATATGTTAGAGGGTAATTTTTAGATGAGATTCGTCTAACTGTTCCCCAAAATATTTTTCACAGTTATAAATTTATTTATTTTGTAAGTAGGAACTATATTAATATTGAATATATATATATATGTTTGTGGTGGTTCAAATACAAAGAAATTCCTAGATAGACTTATGAAACCAAAAGATGAAAATTTTATGATCCTTCCCTAGTGGGGAAATTATCTAGGAGGATCATGGTGGCCAACCACCTTGTCCAACTGGGTCAAAAAGATTTTTTGGCAACTTACTAGTTTTAGCAGTTTTTTGGTTTTTGAATTTCCAGGGCCATTTTGAGGGCCTAAACGACGCTTTTTTATGATTAGGAACCTCAATAATAGACAAAGTATTATAAGGAGCTCCCTAAATTATGTTCCTCATCAATACCTTTCCAACGAGCTATCATGCACCCTAAACGGAGATCATATGAAAACGCTACGACCCCGAGAAGTTGATGTACCAACTTACCCCAACGAGGCTGACATGACTTTTGGTGCTTCATCTCCTAGGGTTACAATTTTGGATGTCTATGGTTTTGAAATTCATTTTTATTGTAAAAAGTCCTTCAAAGCCTCATTGTACTCATCTTCTTGTGAATTAGCATATTCATCACATATCTTCTCAAAGATAAGTTGCCACCATTCTAGAAAGCTTGTTTTTAGTTTGCATTTTACAGTTTTCAACATATTTCTTATTTAATAAAAGTCTAGTTTTACTATATATGTGTTATTTTTCATTGTTTCTCTCTGTTAATATTATAAATATGTGTTTTCATTTCATTCCTCTCATAAATCCAGATCAATGGTACCAGAGCGGTCTTCTCCTTATCATTTTTTTAATGCATGTCCCCGACATAGTTAGCGTATAGAGAGTTGGGTCTCGAGATTGTTCTCTTGAGGAAAACTTCTCTCAAATGACCAAGAAACTGTCCATGGAAGGATAAAATAAATACAATGGGATAGGATATCCTTTCAAAATGTTTCTCGAGGAAACCCTTGCGCAACAGAGGAGGTGTCGACCCCTGCGACGAATGCCAACAAGTGACGCATTCACCTCAAGAAGAGGTGTTGACCCCTTCAAGGTACAAATCAATTTTTATATTCTTATATTTGAAGGTCAAATAGATTCATATGTCATACATAAATGGTTAAACCTTCTAGAAAGTTATTTTTTTTCCACAACTTTTTCGATGGAGAAAATATTACATTTGAACTCCTCAAGGCCATCCCCCGTGTCAAATATTGGTGGGAGACATTCTATGAGAAAAGGGAAATAGATGGATTCACATTATTTTCATTTGAACCCACTTGGGGTTCTTTTAGGGATGTTATTAAGGAATAATACTACCCTTTTATAAGTTATGATGACTTGTATACAAGCTAGACCACACTGTGACAGGAAAGAGACCAAACAGTTCCAGATTTCACTAATGTCTTCCATACCTTGCGCACCAAGCTGATTATAAAAAATTATAAGTGAAATATGGTTCTCAATTACCATGGCATTCTGCATACATACATCCAAACAAAAATCGATTTCTTAGAAATATCATACTTTGGCACGGCCTATCGATATGCCGTCAAAATCACGCAGAAGCTAAAAAAAAGATTTTGTAGTTTGGGTCTGGGAACCCCTCACATCAAAAGAAGCGAAGGGGAAGCCCCAAACTACACAACAAAGGACAGAGCAAATATCAGGACAACTAGTTCAATTCATAAGCAAGGAAGGACAATGGGAAGACGAAGAAAGATACCTGGAAGTGGTGAGACTTCCATAATATCCCCTGGAATAAAATTGTTGATTGTTGCTCAAAGTAGTCATTGGTGGTTGAGATAAAATCCTTTGAATTATATGCAGGTTCCGACTCTGAGTCAAAAAAAGAAAAGGGGAGACATATCATTGATGCAGAACCCAGTGCCACTGTTTTTTCCAGCCTCTTTCATTCAAAGATGTGGGTAAAATTCACTCTGTTTCACTTCATTGTTGATATTTGTAGCCAAACAAACCTCATCTTAGAAAAGGTCATCAAGCAGCTATCCCTGTCAACAATTCCATGCTTGCATCCCTACACCATTGGATGGCTCCGTCAAGGAAGCGATCTTCGCATCAGCCAACAATGTCATTTGTTGTACAACATCAGTCCATTCAATGATGAGGTATTGTGTGATGTTTCTCCCCTTGAATTTTGTTATGTTCTTTTGGGCCAACCTTATTTCGGGAAATGTCATGTTGTATATGATTCTAGGCATCACAGTGTTATTATTACTTTGAACAAGAAATTGTACAGGATACCCAAGGCAGTCCCACCTAGTGTTATTTCCTTGATCTCTTCCAAGCAATGCAGGAAGATCATTTATCAGACCGGGAAGTTTGAATTATTTGTGATTTTCTCTCAAAGTGAGAGAAAGGTTTCAGCTACATCCATGGTCTCTGTGGCCAACCTATTCATGTAGTAGAAGAAAGTGTATAAAGTCCTGGAATAATACAAAGACATATTCTCATCACCTACTACGGTACCTCTGCACTTTTAGTTCAAGCATCCCAACAATCTGACCCCTAGCGTACTGCTACCCAATGGGCCAATATTTCATCGCTCTCTACTATAAAATGAGGAGATCAAGCTTCAGATCCAAGAAATCCTCCATAAGGGGCACATCTGACCCAACTCATCACCTTGTGGAAGCCCAATCATGCTGGTGCAGAAGAAAGAAAGGAATTGGTGACTCTACATTGATTATTGGGTCCTAAATAAAATCACAATCAGGAATTGGTACCTGATTCCCTGAATCAATGATCTCCTTGATCAGATTAAGGGGGGAAAATACATCAGTAAGATTGATCTGAAGTGTGGCTACCACTAGGTCCCAATAGAACAAACAGATGTATGGAAAACTTCCTTCAAGTCAAAAGAAGGTCTTTTTTAATGGATGGTTATGCCCTTTGGTTTGAAAAATTCCCCAGAAAATTTCATGAGGATGATGAACGATATCTAGTGTCCTTTCAATAATTCTTTTGTGGTGGTGCATCTAGATGACATCCTCATCTACAACTAGACTTGGGCATAACACTTAAAACACATTCAACAAGTGTTTCACACTATGCAGCAACACAAGATATATGCCAACTTGGAAAAATGATCCTTTGCCATGGATAGGATCTAGTACCTAGGCTACATTTTTTATGTGCATGGTTTACATGTTGCTCCAACCAAGATCCAAGTCATCCGTGACTGGCCAGCCCTAACCATGCTCACTGAGTTTTGAATCTTCTTAGGCTTTTCCAATTTCTATCGAGGGTTCATGCTGGGATTCTCCCATATTGCATTGGCCCTCATCCAAATAACCAGGGGTGGTGGTAAGGCCAAATTTGTGTGGGGCCTATCCCAACAGAATGAATTCTATGATATGAAGAAACTCTTGTTCTCCATCCCAAGGATTTCATTACTTGAAATGCAACATCCCTTTGAGATCGAGATAGATGCTTCAGACTAAGTTATGGGTGTAATCATCACTCATCATGACCACCCAGTGGCTATCATAGTGAGACACTATCAAATGTTGTCTGTAAGTACCCTACTTACAACAATGAAATGTACTCCATTGTCCAAGCCTGCCTCCATTGGAGGAATTATATTCTTGGGAAGGAGACAGTCATCCACATTGATCATAAGTCATTGTAGTTGATGCAGACATAAGGAAAATTGCAGAATGACCGCCATCAGAAGTGGTCCACATATTTGCAGCAGTTCCACCAAAACATCAAGTATAAAACATGAAGTACCAACTAAGTCGATCATTGCCTCAACTGACATCCAATCACGAAACTCACCAAATTTCTCGATTCTTTAATCCACAAGACCTCTGGATGTCCCCACCTTTATGAGATAGATCCTGACATTGCCAACACCTACTAGATGTTTGGCGCAAACACAGTTGTCACTAATTTCCATCTTCAAGATGAGTTGTTGTGCCATCTGGGCCATCTATGTGTTTCGTCAAGCGAGCGAGTGAATATGATCTAAGAATCCCACTATAGTTGGGTGGCAGGACACTTCAATGTGGAAATGATAGTGGCAATGATGCAGTGACATTTCTAATGGCCAAAAATTCAACAGGATGTCAACACGTATATACAATCTTGCACTAATTACGCTATTTCCAAACCATCCATTAAGAAACAAGGCTAGTACACTCATCTTCCTACTCCTAATAGGCCCTGAGAATCCATCTCAATGGACTACATGTCAGGCCTTCCATCCACCAAGTGGGGAAATGACTGTGTTTTTGTAGTTGTTGATCACTTTTCCAAGATGGTGATTTTGACCTCGTGTAAGAAGAGAATCACAACGAAGGCCACTACCAATTTATTCTTTGAACACGTGTGGGTACACTTTGGGATCCCACAAACCATTATCTCAAATTGGGACAACCAGTTCCTCAACACATTCTGATCGAGCCTCTGGTCATTATTGGACAACAATCTCACCAAGTCCACTACCTTCCACCCCGAGACAGATGGTCAAATTGAGGTCGTTAACCAGATGATCGTGCACATCCTACGGATGTATAATTCCAAGCACCCCCACACTTGGGATGCAATTGTTTCCTATTTTCAACACAGCTACAATAGAGCCATACATATCTCAACCAACCACAACCCCCTTCAGGTGGGGTTGGGATTTCAACCATTGGGTCCCATGGATGTTTCACTACCCCTTGCGGCCACCCAGGAAGACTCGTCGCATGCTCCAAATATATCTAACAAAGCCACCCAATTCATTTAGTGGATCTAGCACATCCACCAGGTTCAATATATTTTATAGAAGTCCAATGCCAAGTACAAGCAACACCATGATCAACATTGGGTGCCACACTCATTTCAAGTGGAAGACAAAGTTTGGTTTTGCTTGCAGAAACAACAACTTATAGGGCCTCATCGAAATATTTTTCCACTCTATTATGGACCCTAAACCATAACCAAGGCTATGGGAGAAAATTATTTTGAACTCAACCTTCCCCCCTTCCTTGGCTTGCACCCAGTGTTCAAGGTGGACCTCCTTCGGCCTTATTTTCCACCATTATTGGACACCTAGGAGATAGCAGAACAATTCACACGAACATAAATCAACACTAACTGCATGGAACAAGAGTCCACTGATCATATCGTGGAAACATAGGTTAAGGGAAATCGCCAACAAAGGATCCAACTTTATCGGGTTGTCAAAGCAGGGCAATTCCTGCACCAAGGCAAGTGGCTCACCCAAGGCCAAATTCAATAGAAATTTCCTCATTTGATGGGGGAACTCAACGCAATGGATGTTAGAAAAAATAGGACCGCGGAGCAATAAAATAAAACAAATGCAGAAACAAAACACATAAGACACACAATACAAGAGAGACACAGATTTATGTGGTTCACCTAGTGTGGTACGTCCACCATAGAAATTGCCAGGTCCTTCCTTTATTATTATCCAGCAAATGAAGGGATACAACCTATAGAAAAACCTACTGTAACTTCCTCTTCTTTCTCTCACAGTCTCCTCTCTCAGAGTACAATATTCACCACCATCCATAGCCACGATACATTTCCCTCATAAAAGAGGGTTTCCTTCTAGGGAAAAAACCCTAACATAATCTCTACCGTTAGATCTGCGACCTTATAATGAACGGTCTAGATTTACAAGGAAATTACAATATACTTTTACAAGGAAATTTTTTCTCTGGGGGCCCGCTTGCCCCCAGACCCCCCAGTCGGGGGGATAGCTCCCCTGGACCCCGCAGAGGGGGTACCCCCCCTCTGCACTCCCCCGCGTGGAAGAGTGTACATACTTCTGGGGTGTAAATACTTCATGGGGTATAAACACGTCTGAAAGCAAGGACCTCTGAATCAAGAAGATAATCAAGCTCCACAACCAACAATCTCCCACTTGGAGACTAATCTCAACAACTCCACCGATGTTGTATATGCTGGAATTTGAACCTTCTTGGACCTGGAAAATTTCTCATTTTCATCTTCATTCTTGAAGACCAACTGAAACTGAGCAGGAACTCAGTTTATCCCTGGTTACTCCCTTTGTTAACATGTCTGCAGGATTTTGGCTAGTTTGTATCTTTTCCAGCTTCAATTGTCCATCTTCCAAGGCGGATCGTATGAAGTGGTACCTCAACTGTATATGATTAGTCTTCGAATGGAAGGCTGAGTTCTTTGCAAGATGAATGGCACTTTGATTGTCATGGTACAACTTCTTGTTCTCCTGCTTCTTTCCCAATTCCTCCATAAAACTTTGTAACCAAATCATCTCTTTACTAGCCTCTGTAGAAGCAACATACTCTGCCTCTATTGTTCAAAGTGAAACAACCTTTTGCAGTTTTGAAATCCAACTTACTCCTGTTCCACCTATAGTAAAAACATACCATGTGGTGCTCCTCCTGCTGTCTTTATCACCTGCCATATCTGAATCAACATATCCCTGTAGAAAAGTGTTTGAACCTCCAAAACATAATGCATG
>ML779979.1:407758-424919 GCA_009831015.1 Picea engelmannii
CATGACTAGGGTTGACATCAATGACAACAACCAATCTTCCAACAATCTCCACCTTTTTCATTGATGGCAACACTCATTCTCCCCCTATCATCATGATCCAAATTTCTCTCCCCCTTTGACATCAATGGAAAAGGTTAGGGATGATCCCCCTAAGTTTAATGGAAAAATGTAACTATCTTCTTTGGGGCTGTGGTGGTAGCCAATTCATTTTTTTCCATTGTCCTATCAGCTGCCTACACCTATGTCTTCCGAACTTAAAATTATCGTCGCATTTTTCAAATAGACAATATTTTCATTTCTTACGACACTTGCAAATTTGCTTCCATTAAGTTTTCACGACTGTAAGCGTGAAAAATTCTCCTTTCGAGGTCATATTTCGATCACTATCTGAACTGTCGTTATCCTTTTATCGATATTTTCTATGGCACTTACCTTTGGTTTATCATTATGTGGCTAAAAGGATTTTTGAACTATGCCTATTTGGACATTCTTATATTTGCATAACTTGATTTTATTAAGACATCGAGCATTTGGATTTGCATTCTATGACTTGCCTAATCATTGATTTTATGAAATACATAGGGGTATGATTTATTTTTGTTTTTATATATATATAATCCTTATGTTCATTTTTTCAAAACTTTGGCTAGTCGACTATATGAATTCAATTTGGCACCTTGGTTAAACGTTGATTGATACATTGGTGCATATATGACTTTTGGTGTTAACCTATACAATGAATGTTTTGAACACTATGGTAGCGCTGACGCGTATTGGTATGCACATTGGATTTCGATTAGTTGTACACATGACTTAATGGATGATCCACCATTATGATTTGAATAGCCATATCAGCAGTTGTACTGTGACCATTATTGTTCCACATGGCTGTAAACAACTCCACCACCTTCGCATGCTTGCGTTAATGCCTACCCAATTTGGCTAGATTCATTGTTGTTAGTTCGGGTAACGTTATTACTCTGTGTTGATGAACTCGAACCAAACCCTTACCATGTGCTCGCACCATGGCTCCAGTCGTGAGGGCTGAACCTAATGAGATCCAGGCTCTGTTGATGTTTTATAGTGCCTGCAGTGACATCGAGGAAATTGGGTGGCTTTCATTTGTACAAAAATTCGAGGGTTTTAACCTCTGCGTATCTCGACAATTCGCTTTAACCTTTGATGGCTGTCGAGCCAAGGTCGGCGATGTTCAATTGGAAATTGACGAGCAGTTTATCAGTCTTGCCACGGGTTTGCCTGCCACTGGACAATGATGGTCCAAGAACTGCAAAGTAGAGGAGGTCCCATGGACACTGCTCTTCCAGTCATGAAAAATCACCTCCTGTGATAAAGGTCTGCCAGTAACGATGCTTAAAAAACGTTGGCATGATTTGTTGATGATAATCAAACAGTTTATCACCTGCAAAGGTCGGTACGGGTTTGTTTTCTTACACCACCTTCGTTTTCTTATGGTCTTTATGGGTTATCAGCTTAATATTCCTTATTACTTGCATAGAAGCCTGTTTAAGATGTCAAAGAAATACAAAAGGAACCAGGCTGATAGTAGCCTTTTTCACTATGGGCTGGTTAAGATTATTGTGGTCTACCATTTGAGTCTGCACAGAGATTGTTGGAGAAATTTCATTACTCGGAATGATTTTGAAGATTTGAACCCTCCACAGGTTGACAAACCTGTGGTGAGCGAGGTTAATTCTATACCCTCAGTACCCTACAACATTTTGCTACCTAAACCCTTGCCCGACTCACCTATCGACCTAACCCACTCTGTAACTAAGGATGCCGAGACTGTTAAGCCTGTAGGCAAGAATCCCAAAGAGAAACCCACTGTAAATTCCAAAGGCAAAAGGAATGCATGGTTAATTTCGTGGATGGCAAGAAATAAGTCAAAACCCACTGCCAATCCTAACCCTATCGTGTTGAGTGAGGACTTCGACTCTGAAATAGAGCGTTTCTTGGCTAGCGAATATCCCTATTCGCAAGGTCTGTGTGTCGAACCCTCGTTTGACTTCATGACAAACCTACCCCCTTGCCTACAAAATGACCCTAACTACCCAGGCATTAAGCTGCCTTGTGAAGCCCCCAGTCTTATATCCAAACCCTCTCCTGCTCTGTCTAAATCTACAGCGCCACCCTGTGATCAATGCAGCTCGTGGTTAGAGAGGTATTACCTTGATGTTCCGATTCTAAAGTCGAGAATTCACTCTTTGGAGGACCAGGTTGCACTGCTTACCAGTCAAAAGGATAAGCTACAAGCCACTGATAAAAAACAAAGGATGACAGGCTCCATCTTGTTTAAAAATGTGGAATCAGCTACAGCGATCGTGAATTCTAAGTTGGCATAATTTGAGCAGCCTCACACAGGTATGTTTTGATGTCGTTTTTTTATATAACGAATTCGAACTCGATTTTGGATTGGCTCTGTTAACAGCATTTATTGGCTCTATCACATTGTGTGCACTCTGTACATAGCTTTGCGTTGATTAATGGAAGTTTGTTTTCCCAGTTTCGCTTTTATTATATTTTCTTCGATTTGATTGAGCTTGGTGTGGATTTGATTTGTTGGATTTAGTTAAAGTGAATACTCTGCTGTCAATTGAAGTCGTTTGTATATATTCTTGACATAAGTCTTTTCTTATATTTCAATTTTAAACACAATCACATTTCGATTCGATTTGGTTATAATGTATACGATATGACTGGCAACAGTTTTGATATGGTTAATTGTTACGGTTTTATGTCTCATATGATTTTGACCAACAAGAATACAATGCGGATTATTTTCAATGTGATTCTGTACAAATTCACCCAAATCGTGAATAGGTTCAATTCATAACAGTTATACTCAGCCGGTTAATTCGCATTGGTTTGCTGTTAGTTCCACCTTGTTATCAGTCAGATTCATATTGCAATAAAAATGTTGTTTGAATTTGATTCGTAGAACGAGTTTGACTATATCCAGAATCACGATATATTTCCATATTAAACTCAGTCATGATTTGTTTTGATTATTTGCCTAGCTTGCAATTATAATTTCTGTTGATTCTATTAAGATTGCAATCACAATTAGTCAATCTTGTCTGTTGACTGTGCAAGAAATCTATCAGGAATTTGGTTGAGTCGAAGTTGTTGCGTATGATTTCATTTGCACATAATCGAAACAGTTCTTTCCATCCGTGTATTCAATTGAACGATATGGATCTTTTGTTATATCATTATATCTATAACAAGTGGGAAATGGTTGTGTTGGATTAGATCGTATCAATTACGATATAGTTTACTATCGATTTCAATTGGATATGAAACAGTCTTGTCACTGTTTGACCCGATTTTATGGTAACGGTAAAACAAAGTATTCTTACACCTGTCTTCGATTGAATCACTTTTGATTATGTTTAATATTGAAATATAAAATCATTTGAATCTTGAGTGATTCATTTTAAATGATCATTGGAAGAAAATTGGTTTTAATTATTTTAAAAAGATTTGATTTGACTTCGATTTTGATCTTGTATGTTATTTTAGACTAGCTACAGAATCAGATGATTCTGTAGATAAGTCTATAAGATTAGATTTTTATTGTTTTTCTAATAAAATATCTTTCTAACTTGTTATTTTTGGTCTATTGCAGATGAATTAGAAATTGCAGTGGATTTGATGAGCAGTTAGAGGATATTTGAAATATTTTACTTGCATTTTAGTTTCCTAGTTTAGTTGATTTTGGGAATATCTTCCCAGATTATGTAAAACAGTTTGATACTATCCACAGGGAGGTTTTACCCTGTGGAGAGACTTATAAATACTTATTATTTTTGTAATAATATCATACTCATTCGTGGGAGAACAAGGATATGGAATTTTAATACAGACTGAGACAAAATTTGATATTCTGCTACAACTTTAGCTTTCATAATATCAATATTTTGTTTTATGTTTATGTGTATCTATTTGCATCTGGTTAATGACTACTTTAGCTATCTTAATCATTCAAAAATGATATAATTTAATCATTGTAATCCATATCTGATTTCTTCCAAGTGTATAAAAAACATAGCAATTGCTTGATTCAGTTTGTGAATGACAGATTTCTCTTCTTCATAAATTGGATTATTAAATATAAGTTTTTGCATAACAGGTTTCCCTTATTGCAGAGATTTATAAATATTATAATTGTTATGATTTTTTATGTCTTGTTTGTCCTGTAAACAAATCAAAGAGAAACACAGCCTATCGTTTACGAGAAGCTTCTGGATTAACCGGTGCGAGTTTCCTTCCTCCGACCAGCTTTGAATTCATCATACATAGGACAAATTTGGAGCATTTCCAGGTCAGTTTGTCATTTGTTTGTTTACTGTTTTTATTAGTAGTTTAGCTTAGATATAAGTTTAGTTAGATTTATAGGTAGAATTAGTATATTAGATTGTTTAATTTCAGTAAATATATTAGATCGTTTAATTTCAGTAAGTTTTATTTCTTGTTCATAAAATCATAAAATAAAAATATATCTCTAGCTGTCTTAGGGCAGAAAACAAATGAGTTTTACAGGTTTTATTCAAATCTGCAAGTTGTAGATATTGTATATTTGTGAATAAGTTGTAATTCATTTACTAATTAGATGGTTAATCATTAGAGTTAGTATAATAGTAATTAGTAGTTTGTATATAGAATAGTTAGAGTGGTTTATATTTAGTTTTAGTTTAATTTAGTTAGTAGTTTGTTTTAATTAGATTAGTGTATTGGTTTGTTAGTTAGTTTAGTTTCTTGTATTTAGTTTTAGTTAGTTTGTTTTAGTTAGTATTAGTTTGTTTTATTTGTTTTAGATAGATTAGTTAGTTTAGATTACTTTTCTGTTTGATTTTCTTAAGACCTTAGAGCGGCCAATGGAGCCATTAAACTCGTTAGGGTGGTTCATCCCAAACGGCTTGGGTTATTAGAAAACCCCAGACCGGTTCCACTCTCTCAGTTGATGGACGGTCAATTTCGCAAATGACACTAGAAGGAGGGCTTGAACTTAATTAATGGCATGAGGCGGTCACAAAACTCCTCCCCCCCCTAATCGCTCACCTATAGTGACTAGAATCCGTTCACATGATAATATTCCCCTTCAAACAACAACTACTTCAACCGAAGATCCGCAGATCACAGTTGAGCCAGCAACCCCTAATCCTACAGGTGGTGACTTGGAAGAGATTGTCCGTCGATCTCTTATTAAAACACAGAGTGCCTTAGCTAGTTTGAGGCAACCAAACCATCCGTGGGGCCGACCTTTGGACTTCTCTAATATCAGAGAACAATTAGGTGACGCCCACCTCACTGTGAATCCTACAGATCCAATCACAAATCCTGCTGCAGGAGGATCTGGGATACCTCCTTCACCACCTCCCCCATATCCTTCCTCTTCTAGAGGAGATTCCTCTTCAAACGAAGGCAATTCACCTTCTCGTCCTTCCACACCTACTACCCCAATGGAAAATCAGAACAACCCTGCTAGACCCTGGTTGGACCAGGATGTTGTAGCTGTACCTGGAGCCCAACACCCTTTACCTAAGCACCCGGAGAAATGGCTTCCCAAGTTTGATCCCAATTCAAAACAGATAGTCGAAGATCATATCAAAAAATTTATGTTAGCCATCAGACTCCGTAATGTTGAACATGAAGACGTTGTCTGTAGGTTGTTCCCTTATACTTTCGAGGGTAATACATCCACTTGGTACTTTTCCCAACAGCCCCATACAATCGTGTCTTGGGAAAAGTTTGAGTCATGCTTTTTGGGAAAATTCGGAGATGGTAAACCTCCAGAAGTCTTAGTCATGGATCTTTCAAGCTTAAAAATGAACCTGAAAGAAAAAGTTAAAATTTTAATCAAAGATTCTTAACACTTAAAAATCGAATCCCTGCAGATTCTATGCCTGCTGAGAGTCTTGTAATAGCTTATTACACTAAAGCTTTACATCAAAGTATAGTTATTTGAGTTAAACGATCCAAAAGGCCACATTGTTAGAAGCCTTCGAGGAGGCTACTCAGATTGAAAAAGACATACTTAGCCTTAAGGACTCTTCTAGCAACGAAACTGAGACTGTTCCTTCTTCCAAAAAGAAGATTGAAATTCTCCCCAAACCCACACAAAGTAAAACACAACCTGAAAACCCTGATTTGGAAAATTTAACTAAAGTTGTAAAAAAATTGTCTAATCAAGTTATAGACTTAAAAATGTCGACTGAAGAAGCTTCCTCGAGTAAAGGACCCTACAAACCCCCTTTCTGAAAGCCTTTTCCTACCAACCGACCTAATCCAAACCCAGAAGGCTTTAATCTAGAAAGTTTGCAATGTGCCCTTCAGACAATTCTAGAAGCCCAAGATAACTTGATACCTCCTGAAATCCCCCAGGAGGAAGTCAAGCAGGAAACAGTTCAAGAAGAAGAGTCTTCTCCAAACATTTTTGGACACTTCTCGGACAACATTTTTCAGGCCAACTTCGAGATTGTTCACCCTTATAACACTAGGAGTAAGACCGCAAACAAACCTCCTACCGAAAACACTACAACTTCACCTTCAAAGCCATCTAAATCAGTTGAGCCGAATCAGAGTAATGTGAACCCTAAATTAGATTATGATGTTGTTGAAGATCTTAAAAAATTAAGGGCTAACATTTCTATTTATGAGTTGTTGAAGTTTCCATTTTTGTTACAGAAAATGTTGCAAATTATTTCAGAGAACGACAAGAATGGTAATTCAAATGGTAACAAGGTTGTGCAAAGCAAAGTTCCGCAGAAGACTTCCATTAAAAATAATCCTGATTCTCAAGATAAAGGAAGCCTTCCTGTAGTTCCTGTAAATAATGTAAATGATGTAAAAAATGTAAATAATGTAGATAAAGTAGCATTAGAAACTGCGAGTAAGAAACCACAAGCTACTACTCTAAGTACTCGCAAAAATGTACCTCCTTTCCTTTTAACTTTCGAAATCTTCAACAGAAATGTGCATAATTGTATGGTTGACTCAGGAGTGTCATCTAATGTGATGCCCTGGTCTATCTGCCAAAAGATTAACACCGAAGTAGAACCATATTCTTTGAAAATCATACAACTTGATCGAATGGATGTTAAAGTTATAGGCGAACTAAAGAATGTATTGATTAGATTATCTTCTAACCCAAAGGTTCATCAAGTTATTGATATAATTGTGGTGGATATTCCAGAAGTGTATGGTCTATTTTTTAGCAGGGACTGGTCGAAGCAACTACATGGTTACTTCGCGACGGACTGGTCTCACTTATGGCTTCCAGAGAACGGTAATCCCAACAAGATTAGAGTGAATCGTGAGCGTTACCTCAAGTTAACGGTTACAGACTTAAACGACCCTAATGAACCATACACACCTCCGGCTGATTCACCTGAAATCCAAGGGATGGACACCTTCTTCGGGAATTTCATGGCTGAAGTTTCACCTATCAACAATCTAGAACAGCAATCCGAGATCATAGCATACATGCAACCAACATCTTCTATGCAACAGTCCCCTGAGCCTGATGGAAATCAAATTTGGTCTCTATATTTCGACGGTTCCAAGTCTAAAGAAGGAACTAGTGCAGGTTGCATCATCATCGATCCGGCAGGTAACAAGACATTATTGGCTTGTAGATTAGAATTTGAATGTACTAACAATACTGCAGAATATGAGGCTTTACTGCAAGGTCTCATAAAATCTCTGGATATGAACATTCAAAATCTGGTTGTTTTTGGCGACTCTGAAATAGTGGTTAGGCAGGTGAGAGACTCTATACACTGTCTTTCCCCGCATCTCAAAAGTTACCAGTCTGAGGTATGGAGTTTAATGAACAAATTTTCTGCTTTCAATATAAATTCCATTCCTAGATTAAACAATGCTGAAGCAGATCTACTAGCTAATGTAGCCTCTAAACTTCTTCCTGCAGAAGGCTTATCTCCAAATGCATTCTCCGTCGAGCTATTGTTTCGACCATCTGTTCCTGACAATATTACAAACTGGAGAGTATTTGACAATGATCAGCAGATCATTAACTTTCTGCACATGGAAGAAACCTTCAAAGGCATGGTGATAGACGAGCACACACACGACGATAATTTGCACGACTTTACGGTAATACCTAATCCGAAATCTCCTGAAGCTCTATCGGACATGGTAAATTACATACCCAAATCTGTTGTTAGATTAGAAAATTTTTATGATTTTGAAGATAAATTTAAAAAGACAGTCAATTGTAAGACTAATAGTTCCTCGTTGTCTTATGAAAAAGTCAATTGAGGAACTAGTGAAAATCCTCAGTGTATCAATCTAGGCTTGGGATGTTCTAAGCAAGAAAAAGCTTCTTTTGTTAAATTATTTAAAGAATTGAAGGATGTCTTTGCATGGACATATGATGATCTTAAAACGTTTGATCCTAATATTATACAACATGTCATCCCGATGAAACCCCAAACCTTACCCTTCCAACAGAAATTGAGGAAAATTCATCCTAAACTAGAACCGACCGTTCAAAAAGAATTGAATAAAATCCTAAGTGCTAAAATAATTTTTCCTATTAGACACACTCAATGGGTATCCAACCTTGTCCCAGTTCGGAAGAAAAACGGGGAAATTTGACTTTGCGTCAATTTCCGAAACCTCAACAAAGCGTCTGACAAAGACAATTATCCTGTCCCACCCATGGAACAAATCCTGCAACAGGTATCTGGTTCCGAGAGGCTATCTTTATTGGATGGTTTCTCCGGATACAACCAAGTCCTGATGTCTCCGCCAGACCAACTAAAGACTACCTTCCGTACCCCGTGGGGCACTTATGCTTATCGCAAAATGCCCTTTGGATTGATTAATGCTGGTGCTACCTTTCAGAGATAAATGGACATTGCTTTTCGAGGATTAATCAATCACTCCGTTGTAGTTTACTTGGATGATGTGACCGTTTACTCTAAAAACAAAGACGATCATCTAGCTCACTTACGAGTAGTTCTACTACGATGTCGTAAATACGACATCTCCCTGAACCCCAAAAAGTCTATCTTTGTAGTGGAACAAGGTAAATTACTAGGATTCATTGTGTCTAGTGATGGGATGATTATTGACCCCGAGAGGAATCAAGTCATCGCTAAACTTCCCCCACCTACATCCAAAAAATCCATGCAGTCTTTCTTAGGCCAGATTAATTTTGTGAGAAGATTTGTCCCTAGTTTCTCCAAAATGGTCAGGCCTCTCTAGAACTTGATTAAGAAAGACACCCAATATTACTGGGGACACAAAGAAAATCAAGCTTTTAATGCCATAAAGAAGGCCATAATAGACGCTCCGTCTCTCATGAGCCCTGATTTCTCTCAAGATTTTACACTCTATACTTTTGCCTCCGATCGTTCCTATGTCGCAGTCCTAACTCAGAATAATTCTTAGAACAACGAAGTACCCATCGCCTTTATAAGCTCTACTTTCAAAGGTGCTGAACTTAAATACCCAGCGGTTGATCGGCAAGCCTACACTATTTTCAAAGCGGTTAAGCATTTCCGGTCCTATATTTTGAAGTCAAGGACGAAGGTCATTGTCCCCTACCCTGCCGTAAGGAACTTGTTAATGCAAAAGGAGTTAGGAGAGAAAAGAGCCAACTGGGTCACCTCCTTGCAGGAGTATGACTTGGAGATCACCCTAGCATAGATCGTGAGAGGCCAAGGGTTGTGTAAATTGGTTGTTGATTCGGAAATAGAACGTCAAGAAGATAGTGATACGTCAAACCTAGAACAACGCGATCAAAGTTTGATTTGTTGCGCACAAAACCTCGTAAGTCCTTGGTATGACGATATTAGATTTTGTCTTGAACATGGATTAGAACCTCGTCACCTTGACCCCGCCAAAATAAGAGCGTTGAGACTAAAGTCTGCCTCCTTTCATCTAGTTAATGGTATACTGTTTCGTCAGAATTTTGACGGCGTACTGATGCGTTGTCTCGAAAAAGATGAAGCAGACAAAGTCTTGCTTGAGTTGCATGAAGGAGAAGTTGGTGGTCACTTCGGTGGCAACACCACTTCTCATAAGGTTTTAAGAGCCAGTTACTACTGGCCCACGCTTTTTAGGGACGCCCATGCCTTGTGTCGTAAATGTATCATCTGTTAGAAAGCATCAGGGCGGTTGCAAAAACCAGCTTTTCCCTTGCAACCCGTCTCAGTAGATTCACCTTTCCAGCAATGGGGCCTTGATATCATAGGTCCTATTAACCCTCCTAGGTCCTATTAACAACAAAACTATATTGTGACAACCACAGACTACTTTACACAATGGTCTGAAGCTGCTGTGCTAAGAACTGTCAATACAAGTCAGGTGGTCGCTTTTTTAAATTCGAATGTTATCACTCGTTTCGGTATCCCTGATTGTCTAGTCTTTGAAAACGCTTCATACTTTTCTTCTCTTGAGATGAGTGAGTTTGCTTTGGAAAAGGGAATAAAGCTTAAGTATTCTGCTAGTTACTATCCCCAGGGCAACGGCTTAGCAGAATCAACCAACAAGAATTTGATCAAAACTATCAAGAGAACCGTGGCTGAAAATCACAAGAACTGGCACAATGCATTGTTGAATGCACTATGTGCTGATAGGGTGACACCCAAAGCCGCTATAGGTAACTCCACATTTTTTCTTGTTTACGACAGAGAAGCCATTCTACCACCTCACATTCTTCTTCCTTCACTTCGGTTGTCACGAAAGGTCCAAGAAGAAGAATGTCCCCCTTTAGAAAACTGAATTAACGCTTTGATGAAGTTAGAAGAAGTAAGAACCCAAGCTAAGCGTAAATTAGATCAACATCAAAAATTGATTAAAAGATGGTTCGATTCTAATTCTGCTTCGGATAGGAATTTTGAAGTAGGCGATCTCGTCTTGAAGTGGGACAAACCACACGAAGGAAAGGGTGAGCACACCAAGTTTCAAAACTTATGGCTTGGGCCATTTTTAATTGTTGAAAAGTTGGGTCCTAGTTCCTTTCGATTAGACAATCTTGAAGGGCGGCTTGACACCTATCCGGTGAATGGCCAAGCCCTGAAAAGATACTTTGCTTGATAACTACCCTTGTATATTATGTAAATATTTCGTTTTTGTTTGCATCTTTCGTTTCCTTTTTGTTTTGGTTTTGATTTGAATTAATTAGTTTTTGTGTTTCTTGAAAAATACACATGCCTGTGCACTGAGCCATTCAGACCAAGACTATAGAAAAATTTCTTTGCTGAAATAACTTCTGAAAGTTTGTACAAACATCAGTGATATATTGCTAAATTAATATTTAAGTTGGAAAATTTTTTTGTTTGAAAGAAGTTACTGATTTCAATCTCTGAGAAAAGTTTGTCATGATCATCTATTATCTTTTTACGCTGTCCCTTTTCCGTAAAGGAATGGCTCAAAAGATGTCTCCCTATCGTAAGAAGTTGTTTATAAAACATCTCTGGAACTGAATAAAGGAAAGTGTTAAAAAAATCTTGATGAGGTCTGAAAAAATATGTTAAAATATCAAGACTTTCAGCATCACCCCGCTCAGCTATATATCTACAAAAGAAAAACAAAATAAAATTATTAATAAGAGCTGTGGGAAGTGCTTGTAAACCCGCCAGGATACTGAACAGGTCTACTGGCAGCGGGTAAATGCAAGCATGGTGCCAAGACAACTTCGTCGGGGTACTGAACAGGCCCACTGGCAGCGAAGCAATGTCGGGTACATGAAAATCTGTAAAAAAATATGAGAAACCTCTTTAATGTCCTTTATTCTGATCTAGAACTTCTTGACAGGATACAGATGTCAGAGTGTGTTAAATGGCAACCCTGACGAGGCTATGGACGCCTGCTGGCAGTAGTGGCCATGCCAACAGTATTGAAGATTTTATCTTTAATATCGTGACTTGTTGACCTTAAGATTGTTATTAGTTTTCATCTTTTAAAACACCGCTAAAAAAAAAAATAATGATGATGTTAGTACAATTTTTGGTTGTTGTTTTTGAGTTGAAATTCTCTTTGCTGTCCTAATCTGAATTTATTTCTTTTGACAGAGATAACTGCTTCTACCAGTGTGTCGCCATTGTTGGCAGCCAATTCAATTTTTTCCATTGTCCTATCAGCTTCCTACACCTATGTCTTCTGAACTTCAAATTATCGTCGCATTTTTCAAATAGACAATATTTTCATTTCTTGTGACACTTGCAAATTTGCTTCCATTAAGTTTTCACGACTGTAAGCGTGAAAACTTCTCCTTTTGAGGTCATATTTCGATCACTATCTGAACTGTCGTTATCCTTTTATCGATATTTTCTATGGCACTTACCTTTGGTTTATCGTTATGTGGCTGAAAGGATTTTCGAACTATGCCTATTTGGACATTATTATATTTGCATAACTTGATTTTATTAAGACATCGAGCATTTGGATTTGCATTCTATGACTTGCCTAATCATTGATTTTATGAAATGCATAGGGGTATGATTTATTTTTGTTTATATATATATATATAATCCTTATGTTCATTTTTTCAAAACTTTGGCTAGTCGACTATATGAATTCAATTTGGCACCTTGGTTAAACATTGATTGATACATTGGCGCATATATGATTTTTGGTGTTAACCTATACGATGAATGTTTTGAACACTATTGTAGCGCTGGCGCGTATTGGTATGCACATTGGATTTTGATTAGTTGTACACATGACTTAAAGGATGATCCACCATTATGATTTGAATATCCATATCGGCGGTTGTACTGTGACCATTATTGTTTTTCATGGCGGTAAACAACTCCACCACCTTCACATGCTTGCGTTAATGCCTACCCGATTTGGCTAGATTCATTGTTGTTAGTTCGGGTAACGCTGTTACTCTATGTTAATGAACACAAACCAAACCCTTACCATGTGCTCGTACCATGGATCCAGTCGTGAGGGCTGAACCTAATGGGAGCCAGGCTCTGTTGATGTTTGATAGTGCCCGCAGTGACCTCGAGGAAATTGGGTGGCTTTCATTTGTACAAAAATTCGAGGGTTTTAACCTCTGCGTAGCTCGGCAATTCGCTTTAACCTTTGATGGCTGTCGAGCCAAGGTCGACAATGTTCAATTGGAAATTGACGAGCAGTTTATCAGTCTTGCCACGGGTTTGCCTTCCACTGGACAACGATGGTCCAAGAACTGCAAAGTAGAGGAGGTCCCATGGACGCTGCTCTTCCAGTCATGAAAAATCACCTCCTATGATAAAGGTCTGCCAATAATGATTCTTAAACAACGTTGGCATGATTTGTTGATGATAATCAAACAGTTTATCACTTGCGAAGGTCGGTACGGGTTTGTTTTCTTACACCACCTTCGTTTGCTTATGGTCTTTATGGGTTATCAGCTTAATATACCTTATTACTTGCATAGAAGCATGTTTAATATGTCAAAGAAATATAAAAGGAACCAGGCTGATAGTAGCCTTTTTCACTATGGGTTGGTTAAGATTATTGCGGTCTACCATTTGAGTCTGCACGGAGATTGTTGGAGCAATTTCATTACTCGGAATGATTTTGAAGATTCGAACCCTCCACAGGTTGACAAACCTGTGATGAGCGAGGTTAAGTCTGTACCCTCAGTACCCTATAGCATTTTGCTACCTAAACCCTTGCCCGACTCACCTATCGACCTACCCCACTTTGTGACTAAGGATGTCGAGACTGTTAAACCTGTAGGCAAGAAGCCCAAAGTGAAACCCACTGTAAATTCCAAAGGCAAAAGGAATGCATGGTTAATTTCGCGGATGGCAAGAAATAAGTCAAAACCCCCTATCAATCCTAACCCTATCGTGTTGAGTGAGGACTCCAACTCTGAAATAGAGCGTTTCTTGGCTAGCGAATATCCCTATTCGCAAGGTCTGTGTGTCGAACCCTCGTTTGACTTCATGACAAACCTACCCCCTTCCCTACAAAATGACCCTAACTACCCAGGCATTAAGCTGCCTTGTGAATCCCCCAGTCTTATATCCAAACCCTCTCCTGCTCTGTCTAAATCTACAGCGCCACCCTGTGATCAATGCAGCTCGTGGTTAGAGAGGTATTACCTTGATGTTCCAATTCTACCTTCAAGAATTCACTCTTTGGAGGACCAGGTTGCACTGCTTACCAGTCAAAAGGCTAAGCTACAAGCCACTAATAAAAAACAAAGGACGACAGGCTCCATCTTGTTTAAAAATGTGGAATCAGCTACAGCGGTCGTGAATTCTAAGTTGGCATAATTTGAGCATCCTCACACAGGTATGTTTTGATGTCGCTTGTTTATATAACGAATTCGAACTCGATTTTGGATTGGCTCTGTTAACAACATTGATTGGCTCTATCACATTGTGTGCACTCTATACATAGATTTGCGTTGATTAATGTAAGTTTGTTTTCCCAGTTTCACTTTTATTGGATTTTCTTTGATTTGATTGAGCTTGGTGTGGATTTGATTTGTTTGATTTAGTTAAAGTGAATGCTCTGCTCTCAATTGAAGTCGTTTGTATCTATTCTTGACAGAAGTCGTTTCTCATATTTCAATTTTAAACACAATCACATTTCGATTCGATTTGGTTATAATGTATACGATATGATTGGCAACATTTTTGATATGGTTAATTGTTATGGTTTTATGTCTCATATGATTTTTACCAACAAGAATACAATGCGGATTATTTTCAATCTGATTTTTTACAAATTCACCCAAATCGTGAATAGGTTCAATTCATAACAGTTATACTCAACCGGTTAATTCGCATTGGTTTGTTGTTAGTTCCACCTTGTTATCAGTCGGATTCATATTGCAATAAAAATGTTGTTTGAATTTGATTCGTAGAACGAGTTTGACTATATCCAGAATCACGATCTATTTCCATATTAAACTCAGTCATGATTTGTTTTGATTATTTTCCTAGCTTGCAATTATAATTTATGTTGATTCTATTAAGATTGCAATCACAATTAGTCGATCCTGTCTGTTGACTGTGCAAGAAATCTATCACGAATTTGGTTGAGTCAACGCTGTTGCGTATGATTTCATTTGCACATAATCGAAACAGTTATTTCCATCTGTGTATTCGATTGAACGATATGGATCTGTTGTTATATCATTATAGCTATAACAAGTGGGAAATGGTTGTGTTGGATTAGATCATATCAATTACGATATAGTTTACTATCGATTTCAATTGGATATGAAACAGTCTTGTCACTGTTTGACCCGATTTTATGGTAACGATAAAACAGAGTATTCTTACCCCTGTCTTCGATTGAATCACTTTTGATTATGTTTAATATTGAAATATAAAATCATTTGAATCTTGAGTGATTCATTTTAAATGATCATTCGAAGAAAATTGGTTTTAATTATTTTAAAAAGATTTGATTTGATTTCGATTTTGATCCTGTATGTTATTTTAGACTAGCTACAGAATTAGATGATTCTGTAGCTAAGTCTATAAGATTAGATTTTTATTGTTTTGCTAATAAAATATCTTTCTAACTTGTTAGTTTTGGTCTATTGCAGATGAATTAGAAATTGCAGTGGATTTGATGAGCAGTTAGAGGATATTTGAAATATTTTACTTGCATTTTAGTTTCCTAGTTTAGTTGATTTTGGGAATATCTTCCCAGATTATGTAAAATAGTTTGATACTATCCACAGGGAGGTTTTACCTTGTGGAGAGACTTATAAATACTTATTATTTTTGTAATAATATCATCCTCATTCGTGGGAGACCAAGGATATGGAATTTTAATACAGACTGAGACAAAATTTGATATTCTGCTACAGCTTTAGCTTTCATAATATCAATATTTTGTTTTATGTTTATGTGTATCTATTTGCATCTGGTTAATGACTACTTTATCTATCTTAATTATTCGCAAATGATATAATTTAATCATTGTAATCCATATCTGATGTCTTCCAAGTGTATAGAAAACATAGCAATTGCTTGATTCAGTTTGTGAATGACAGATTTCTCTTCTTCATAAATTGGATTATTAAGTATAAGTTTTTGCATAACAGGTTTCCCTTATTGCAAAGATTTATAAATCTTATAATTGTTATGATTTTTTATGTCTTGTTTGTCGTGTAAACAACTCAAAGAGAAACACAACCTATCGTTTACGAGAAGCTTCTGGATTAACCGGTGCGAGAACTTCCTTCCTCCGACCATCTTCAAAGTCATCATACACAGGACAAATTTGGAGCGTTTCCAGGTCAGTTTGTCATTTGTTTGTTTACTGTTTTTATTAGTAGTTTAGCTTAGATATAAGTTTAGTTAGATTTATAGGTAGAATTAGTATATTAGATTGTTTAATTTCAGTAAATATATTAGATTGTTTAATTTCAGTAAGTTTTATTTCTTGTTCATAAAATCATAAAATAAAAATATATCTCTAGCTGTCTTAGGGTAGAAAACAAATGAGTTTTACAGGTTTTATTCAAATCTGCAAGTTGTAGATATTGTATATTTGTGAATAAGTTTTAATTCAGTTACTAATTAGATGGTTAATCATTAGAGTTAGTATAATAGTAATTAGTAGTTTGTAAATAGAATAGTTAGACTGGTTTATATTTAGTTTTAGTTTAATTTAGTTATTAGTTTGTTTTAATTAGATTGGTGTATTGGTTTGTTAGTTAGTTTAGTTTCTTGTATTTAGTTTTAGTTAGTTTGTTTTAGTTAGTATTAGTTTGTTTTATTTGTTTTAGATAGATTAGTTAGTTTAGATTAGTTTTCTCTTTGGTTTTCATAAGACCTTAGAGCGGCCAACAGAGTCGTTAAACTTGTCAGGGTGGTTCATCCCAAACAGCTTGGGTTATTAGACAACCCCGGACCGGTTCCACTCTCTCAGTTGACGGATGGTCAATTTCACCCGTCAACAGGCTGCTCCCCCTGAACATGTGGCACTCAATAATAATTCATCCTTATTTTTGGTCTTTGGCACATTTTCTTCCTTAGAATCCTTTTGTGTGGCTTCTATCTTCTCTCTCTTCTTCATGTCTAGGATGTATATGTTGTTCGGTCTTCTTGTTGCAGTTGCAACCAATCTTCTTGAGTTATTTTCTCTGATTTTACATTTTCGGGAATCAAACGTAAGAGTGTATCCTTGATCACACATTTTA
>ML779979.1:426583-450394 GCA_009831015.1 Picea engelmannii
GGGAGGGATAAACCTCCAAGAGGAAGATACAATCCTCCAATATCAAGAGAGAGTTGAACTCTCCATTCTTTCCCCTTCCTTCCACCCAAGAATATATGAGAGATAATAAAACTTTACATTAAATCATCACCATCAACCAATCACCACATAGAACTTGATAATTCTTCTTGAGACTTCTTCAAATTCTGCAATTCTTCAATTTTTGGAGTACTCTGATCATGTATATAATATTACTCAATGTATTTTCTGAAACTCCTCCAATTTTCACTCCTTGAATCCTCCCCAAAAAGAGGTTATAGAAAGAATGGTAGACTTTATTCAATTCTGGTCTATTCAGGAAGGTGAACATGCATAGAATGCCCTGCGCTCAATAATTCACATCCGATTCTGAAAATCTCACAAAAGAAACTAAAGTCTATACTCTTTCCAATGAAAATCGTCCCACTTCATTTGTATTCTCGATGTAGAAGTTATGACTATTTTACCCGGAACAGTTGTTTATTGACTAGCTTCAGGACTGGTCACAAATCCTATCTTCCACAGAGTGTATCTCCATAATTAGAGTGAATCAAGAGCTGAAATTTTTACCAGAGGTACCTTGATATGTCTTCTCAATACCATAGTGATTTCACCATATAAATCGTTCTAGAAAAAAAGTTATAGAAAAAATGGTAAGATGACCTGAAAATAACATACCTTAGAACACATCACCAAAATACTTCATCCTCCCTTGAAATCCGACCTTCTTTACTTATTATTTCCTCTGAAATTCGACTTGTATCAAATGAATATATAATGATGTTTATTTATACCATTTATGTCACTTCCTTTTAACATTAGGGCCGACCTGACACTTTCTTATTTTGTAATTCTTTTCTTTAATTATCTTCAGGGCCTACATGTACTTCCTTCTTCAATTCACTTTGTCATCTTCAAAAATTCATTTCTCCTCAACCAGGAGGATCCACGTGGCGTTCCACATACCACCAGAAAAAACATGATATATACTATCCATTCATGGGTGTTGTATATGCATGTGCATTTTCCTTCATGTCCAAATACCTTGATCAATCTTAGGGTCCAAAACCCATGACTAGGGTTGACATCAATGAAAAAAACCAATCTTCCAACAAAAACAAATCACCCAAATCGGAGCTCCAGAAGTGAAGATACCGATCATTTAAATTCAATCATTTTTGGGGGTTTTTTGTGATGACATGAAGATTGCAGAGTTCATAACTTTTCACAAGGTGTTCATATTGCTACCAAATAAATTCCAATGGATATGTTATTTTAATATTTTTCTTTTTGTACATTATATGTGGTGTTTCCAATTGATATGGATTCTCAAATCAAGGAAAATTTACGGCATATTGAAGCCCTCAAAGTCGATATGCATGACCACTTGAAAGGCATCAAGGCTAGTCTACATGACCACACAAACACTTATCACAATAGTCAATGGTAATAGGCTCTCCTACATGAGATACATATTTTTTTTTCTAGTTTGTCCTTGACCTGTGGGACTAGCCTGTGGCTTGAGAAACCGCGACTCAGGGGCATGTAAACTGTCAAAATCACCAAGGGATCGCACCTTGCCTGAGCCACACCAAATCTTCACATGGCTATATTTTTTGTCCCCAAAAGTTTTAAACCAGTGACTTTAACATCACGGAGTGCCTTAACAACACACTCTGTCACTGACTATCCTACACCTCGGGGACTACAAGAGATATATCTTATGGAAAACATCAGGGAATAATATAATCAAGAAGTATATTCTTGGTATGATTTTGAGGTCGATTTTGATGGTTGGTATATGGATAGTTCTCATTTTTGGGATGAAAACCACTTCCATATTTTATTTAATGAATCTACTCCACCTTTTGTAGAGAACATCAATGTGACAAATTAGGAGCCAATTATGATTCCTAGTGTCCATCCTGCATATTCTACTGTGGTATTATTTATTCCATATTCAGCTATGAACCTTTCCCACTATGTGGATGGATCTTATTATTTAGATCCACATGACATGTGTCAGTCTTTGGAGCATCATTTTCAGTTGATTATTGGGTTCTGATACCTTTTTCATGGAATTCACATGAGCACTCGGACATCGGACCCTGGTTTACAATGGTCGTTGGACTACTTCATCATGGTGGATTTCATTTCTACATGGGGGCCTGTTTCTCTAGTCTACTTCAACACTATAGCCCACACTTATCCATGGGTCCTTGGTAACTTCAACACTATAGCCCATACTTATCCATGGGTCCTTGGTATATGGTTGTCCACCCTGATAACAAGCGTTGAGGACAACGCTTTCATAAGGGGGATGGAATGTTAGGTAGCTATATAGGTAGTGCAGGCCATTCAATGTAATGTGGACTAGGTCCACTATATTATTAAATAAGGCCCACTATGGTAGTTAGATATAATAAATGTAAGAGGACTTCTTAGAAGGTTCCTCTTCTAGAAGATTCCTCCTCTAGAATGTTCTTAGGTGATGGTAGCATTATATAAAGGGGTTAAAGCAATGTAATAGGATATGAAGAGAAGTTTTTTATTTGGAGAGGTATATAAATAGGAGGAATCCCCCTCAAATATGCAAATGAACAGAAGAGGATCCCTTCCATAATAAGATCCATTGTATGGTGTTTCCCTACCTCAAGGGTTTTCTTATAATAAAATTTTGGTTTCTTCTATATTGCATTGTGGATCTATTGTGTATTCAGTATCTTTGGTGATTATATTTGTATATATACTCATGTACTTAACATTAATATTGCATTTCTGGGTTAGTCCAAGTATTGTAAGATTGCAAATATCCTAGAACCATACCTCACAAGTGAGGTTGCCATGGTTGTTTTTGAGAGATGAAGCATACTTTTTTTGTTTTGTCAATTTCATCTTCATATATTGGCTTCATCTTGAGTAATGAAGGGAAGTTGATAATTGCATGATATTTCTCAAAAATGCCACAAATCTCAGGTCTATCCAATGGGAAATCCTTCAAGGGGTTCTTCTTTCAACACTCGAGGTAAAATATTAATAGAGCTAGCTCTACTTCTTCCTACTTCTTCTTTATCTTCAATGTATCCATATGTGAACTTAGAGAACTGATGATGTTAGTTTTGAAATATTCAATTATATTCTTGATTTATTCTATGGCGATTCCTCCACCTAGAGATTTGGTAATTCTGGATATCATTTCCCTTGGACCTTTCCCTAGTACGGAAGATCCTCTTGAGTATCTTTTTAAAATCTCACAGATTTCAGCATAGGTTAGTTGGGAGATATCCCCAATCCCCATGATGTTTAGGATATTGATGCAATATTTCCTAATGCCTCTTATCAATCGAATTCATAAATTTTATTTGTATATTTGAATCTGTTTGATTGCTGCAAATTATACTTGAATGCTCCACATAGACGTCCAGATTGTCATCTTCTTTTTGGGTCATCTTGAATTTTTTTTCTTTAAGGTCGTCATTGTTGAAATAGTCCTAGTAATTTCCCAAAAATTCCTTCTTCATCTCTTCCCATGTACCAATGTTTTTTCCACTGAGCCCCATAAACCAATGGAGCACTATGTTTTTTATTGTGGCAGTGAACAATTTTAACTTCTAGAAATCAAAGGCATAGTCATAGATCCTAGAGAGAACATCAAATTCAAAGAGAAACATATCTAGGTCTTCTCTTGTCATTCCATTGAAGTTTGGAAAGGATGAAGGGGGGAATATGATTCATTAGTGCCACCCCTCCTAGATTTTTTATTGGGAATTTGAATATAGCAGTCTCCTCCTTGACAATTCCTTCTTTTGTTTCTACCATCTTGTGCAAAAGGTTATGGAAGCTAATTGAATTTGCAGGAGAGGGAGATTCTACCTATTCCTGAAATGGGTTTGAACATAACTCTATGTTGGGATTACCACTAATACGTTCATTTGTATTAGTTGGATGTGTAGTGGGGAAGATAGGTTATTCCTCTACTAAAGAAGTGGCATGTACTATAGGACCAATTGAATGTACCGATTCCAAAAATGGGGTCACATGTTTATTCTTTTCTAAATATTTGGTTGTAGGCATTTGACAATTTTCATTCTATTATGGTCCAAATGCTTAAAATATCAGAATAAACAATAAGTACATACCATGTGCACCGATGTGGGCATGGAGAAAAACTCCAATATATAGAAGAAAGATGAGTTCTAGAATAAATCTTCAAAGAATAGGAGAACCTTCTCCAAATACCCAATTACTTTCATACATCACAATTCACATGTTCTTAATAATGAATACATGTTCTCTATATATACATGTTCACACACTAATCTTGAAGCTCCTTTACTATTAACACGACCCTATTGCACATATATGTATACATTATGTGTACATTTAACCCCATATATGTGCCTCATTGAGGTCATATCATATACAATTAACTCCATATATTTTCCCTTTGGGGTCATATCATAGTACCTTCCTTGAAAAGGACACATTCCTTGAACCCTCTCCTTTGAAAAAAGATGTTGAATCTAACTTGAGGATATATAGTTATCTTCATAAATTTAAAACAACATTCTAAGCTATGCAAACTATGACTAATGAGAACATATGTTTCTCTTTTGATAGAGTAAGACATTTGCATCATATTTCTCTATGGAAAAATTTCATCTTAATGCATCTTACAAACTCTTACTTGATCTTCTCTTTTTTTCCCTTTTATATTTGATCCTATGTATGAAAAATAAAAAATTTGAACCAATACAAGAATATTACTGCACCTTTGGCAACTCCCCAGAAACGGAGCCAAAATGACAGACCTTTTAATCACCTCTTTGATTAAATAGCAAGGAAATCAAGGGTTTGTGCATTAAATTTTTAACCCGGGGTTCTCTTTGAACTTGCAAGCTACCATGACATATATATGTAGGTCACAATTCTTCTTTTACTAATTTTCTCTGTAGTTGTAGTTTCAATTATTACCTTTACACGTAGATTATAAACAATTCATAGGTTTTGGCAAGGCTCTACAAAATTTGGAAAGAAAATGGCAATCACTCTTGTAAGAAATAAATTGACTAAAGGTACTTGCAAGAAATGAATCTCACACTTGTTGAAAGGAGATCAATTAAATACTATGAAGAAAAATGAATTCACACTTGTATAAAGAAAATAGATTATTTTTTTGCAGGAAAGAAAATTTAACTAAGTACTAGAAATGAAATTGATTAACCACTTGTAAGAAAGGAAATTTAACTAAAAGATGGAAATTAAAACTTAATATTTTCCAAGATGACCACTATTATTACTTAGAACAACAAATGTAATTATCATTTTCAGCACATTCATTCAAGGGATTTCAATATAAGTATAAATATCTATAAACCCAAGACTAAGAGATAACTGCAAATGAAAAATGATAGGATTATGATCATTCTGACGCAAATGAGAATATTTAATTTGCAAAGGAAACATGGCTATGTTTATGTGATAACATTTTTTCAATAATATTATGAATAATTAGATCACACACAAACCTATTGGAATACTGAGACGGTGGGGTGAATCAGTGTGAGAACTTTTACCAATTTTAACCACAATATATAAACTTTAACATTATCGGTAGTATATCATTAGTGTATCATTAATATATCATGAGCATATGAAAATAAGCATCATCACATCAATTAAAAAGTACACCATAATATACGTGGAAACCCAAATGATAGAAAACCACATAATGCTTTCTTATATATCAAATAATACATTCATTGGAAGCACCAACTTCCCAATTCTCCGACTGCAACTGGAAGGAGGATATGACCCCCTATTTATAGGCTCCAACCTGAAGGAAGATACAACTCCCTAAATTATCTAGATCCAACTAGAAGGAGGCTACAACCCCCTGATTCTCAGCCTCCAATTTGGAGGAACCTCCAACTTACTGTGTTTTCCAAAACCAAACAGAACGAGGCTACAACCCCCTTTCCTTACTCCATCCTGTCACCTTGAAATATAATTGTAGACCAAATTTCACTACCATAGTGACTGTCACTATCGCTGTCACCATCACTAGCACTCTCACTGCCACTATAAATTCCATTGTCACATCAACATGTGACCTATCAACCTGTCACTATATCCAACCTGTCACTATATCCAACCTGTTACATCAACCTGTCACTATATCCAACCTGACATTGTATCCAACCTCTCACTGATCAACCTGACTAAATTATCACTGTCATTGATACTCAACCAGATCCTCTCACATGGATCATATACCAAGTAAACCTCTCTAATAGATGTCCATCATCACCAACATACCATCACAATATATGTTTTTTAACCATGTACCAAAGCATGTGTCAAACAAGCATCAACCATGTACCACAAAATGCACCACAACAAGTGCATCAACCATGCACCAACACCTGTACCAAACAGTGCATCAAACATGCACCAAAACCTGTACCATACCATGTACCAAACTCATACATCAACTTGTACCAACCATTCATCAAACATGTACCATACCAAGTACATCAACCATGTATCTCAACCTATACCAACATCACCAAGATATGCATCAAACCATGTTCCTCAAGCATGTACCAACATCACTCATGATATGTACCAATCATTTCATACACCATGTACCATAAGATATCAACAATGAAGTACCTCAACAAAGTACCAAGGAATGCGCCTCATACATATGCCAATACAAATATGTACCTCTAACAATGAACCATAACAACCATGTACAAAGTACCAATCATATGTGCCAAGCATGTATCAATATCACCTCAACCATATGAAACCATGTACAATCTACCACATTGGTTCCAAGACATGCCTTAATCATGTGCCATACCATCCATGAAACAAGACTCAAACAAACACATGTAAAACATACCTTTACTCATGAAGAGGACCCAGTGCATATCATCTCATAACAACAAACCTTCCTCAACTTCAGAATCAACAAGATGCCACCTTCTTCAATACTTTTCAAAAGCATCCACTACTTTCTCCACTATGACCCGTGGATGTCCTCTACTTTCTCCACTGTGACCCGTGAATATTTGCTACTTTCTCCTATGTGACCTTCATATGTCTGCTACTTTCTCCACTATGACCCACGATATTTGCTACTTTCTCCACTATGACCCACAAATAACTTCCAAAATCTAGTTTGATCACTTCATACTTTTCTCTTTTGACCTTCATTGGCAACCTCGAACTTTCTACCTCAGATTCGCCAATATACCAAAGTTATTCACAAGATAGATAATCAATAAATTTGTGTGTGAATGTACTTATGAGAGACTCCTTGAGGTGTATTTATAATTTTTCTAATTAACATTTTTCCTTACTTTAGGGGTTTCTTGTTACTACCACTTGACCGTTTCATTAATGACATGTGACCAAATAGGGGATTCTTAACCATTCTTTGGGGCTTCCAAATTCATAAGGCCATAACTCATCAACCATCAGGAACCACATGACATTCCACCTATCACTGAAAATGGCATGACATGTACTATCCATCTATGATAGTATTACTCTTAAATAAATCTAGCTTCATGTCTGTATTCCCCAATTAATTGTGGGTTCCAGGACCATACCTTTAGGGATACATGTAGACTGCATCAAATGCACCCAACACATATGCTAACATCAATCACTTCAACAATGAAAAATAATTATCCATTTTTCTCAACCACATCTCTAGGGGTTCTGGAATTCTCCAAGGGTTGACATTAATGAAAACCAATTGTCCAAATGAATTTCCCAACAATATCCCCCTTTTCCATTGAAGGAAATTCTAGCATTGATGGAAAGATTGATTCTCCAACACTCATGCTACCCCTATGACCATTGTTCTTCATCAATGTTTCTCACTCTCCCCATTTGACATCAATTGAAAAGGGTATCTCTCCTTGGGGTTCCTCCCCTATCTTCATGCATTTGTTCTCTCTCTTTGTTTCCATGCCTTTGTTCTTTTTCATGTTTCTCTCCTCATATTCCTCCCTTCTTGTGAATTTCCTTGAAAGTACACCTTCTCTGAACAATCTTTATCTAACTTCATATGCTTGAATTTTACTCTTATGATATTTCTCTTTCTCTCCCTTTCACATAATGGGAAAAAGGAAACCCCCCCTGTCGACATGCTACTGATATTCCTTTTTGAATCTCTTGATGATTTCTCTTCTCTTGACTTCTCTGCAAGATGTCATGTAGATCAATATAGGGATACCTATAAATGTTTCCTTTCCTCTCTTCCAGTGTTTCCTATTGTCCATTGGTTATTCCTCTTGTAACTGCCTAACACATAAAAAAAAAGCATTCATTAGTTGATTTATTCATTCACTTGTCATGTTCACTTGACCATACCATTCAATGATTTTCTTCTGATGATTTATCTTCTACTGGTATTTTATCTTTCCTTGTTCTGATGTGCCTTTCATTGATTTCCTTTCTATTCCCAACTGATTCCACTGATTCCAATTGTAAATACATTGGTGTGCATCTTTTCTAACCCATATTGTATGTACCTTCTAAGTATCCATATCTGTCCATATGTTGCAAACTATCCATACATTTTCTACTCAATTGTACAAAATGTTGACCCATATTGTATTATCATGGCTGCAACTGATCATCATCTATTTATGTTTCTTCAAACTTCTCTTCTCTATATGTGAATCAAACTTTGCATGTTTGGAAGAAACTATACTAAACATATCCATTCATGAATACATACATGGATTACAATCCTAAACTTATTCATGTCTAACTGCCAAATGATATCTGCATGGAAACACTACTTCTCAATTGATCAATCTATCACATTGTACTTCTGCTTTTTGATTTCTCTGAATCTATTAATGCAAATAATTCAAAATACTCGAAGGAGGGTTCTTTGATCTGTAGTAGCTACTACACTGACTCTCATTGTTCAATATTCATATTTATTATGAGTCTCCAATCCAGGTGGCTCAGAACAATACCTGGTCTGATGAAGAGTAATCTTCGTCTGTGGATTCATCATCTTCCTTTTCATCCTCTTCCTGAATAATGACATCCTTTTCATTTTCTTCCTGAATTCTGACTTCATTCTCTTCCTAAATTCTATCATCTTTCTCTTGGCCTGCAAATTCATTATGATCTTTCATTGTTGTAAATATTGTGAGTACAATCTCTGGCACGTGGTCTTCATTCACCTGCTCTTCTTGTTTTTTTATTTCTTCTCCAAAATTTCATGTATCTGACATTAGTTTCTTCCTTCATTGGATCCTCTATCATTCTTCTACAATTTTGAGTTATGTGTCCATAGTTGTGGAGTTTTTAACATTCAATATTATGTTGAGCCACATAAGCATTTATTGCTTGAATATTTATTTCATAAGCTTTGGAATCTACAAATTTGTCCAAATTTAGAACAATTAAAACAATGAGCATAAAATAAATTTACATACCTGGGAGTGAATGATCTTCTTTGTTGTGTAGTCCTTCTGAATCCATGCCTTGGATGATCATGATCTTTTCTTCTATTGATCCCTTCATCATGTTTAAAGCTTTTTTGTTGCATGAATGTAGAAGGTCTTTTGTATTCATTCCTTTCTAATTCTTGCTGACCAAAATTCCTTCCTTTAAGAACTTCATCATAACTCTTTTTTTCTGTTTGTTTCGTCATGGAGCTTGAACCTTTCTTAGACTTCATCTAGTTGTATCCTAGTTCGGACCTGTCATAGTATGGCCTTTTATTATTGATGATCTCATCCAATGTTTTGGTGCTATTATACTGCATGTCCTTCTTCTGAATATCTTTTCTTAGAATGACTATTTTTGTTTCCAACCTTTCAATCATCTTATCCATTTCTTCTATATGAATTCTAAGTATTTCTTCAATCCTTCTATCTTCTTATACCTGGACTTTCATCTTCGAGATTATCTACTTGACTTCCTATGAGTTGAAATTTTGGGATCCTTCTTTTATCTTTAGTTATTCCTTGAGTGACATGTTTTTCTTTATTTCCTTCCTTAGTTATTCTAAGTAACTAATTAATTCTTCTCTAATATTGGCTTCATCTTCTTCTTCAGAACTATCATAGGTTCTTTTCTAATTCTCCCTAGACATAAATAGTACTTTTTCTTAATCACTTCCACTTTCATCATCTTCATCAGATGAGGAACTGTCTTTTCTTGAGTAGATATTTTTCTTGAAGGTGTTTGTATTATCTATTTTCTTGTTTCCCTTTTGATATTTCTTTTCTTTCTTGGGAAATTATTCTTCATCACTTTCTGACTTCTTAGCATAAGGACATTTATTAGAAAAATGACCAATTCTACCAAAATTGAAACATTTCAAGGGAAATATACATTTGTACTTATCGGTTCCTCTCTTCATATTCCTTACGAAATTAGTTATTTATTCATTCTTGTTTGAATCATCGCTACAACTACAAATTGGCTTTGACTCATGATTTTTCTTCTTCTTTGTCTTTTTAGATGCCTTGAAAACCACTTCTTTCTTGGATGGTTTTTCATGATTTGTTCTCATTTCATAAGATGTAAATATTCCATGTAGCTCATCCATGCTTATCGTACTCATATCTTATCTTTATTATAGTATTGAAATATTAGGGTCAAATCTCATTGGAAGAGATATCAGTACCTTTTGAACAATCATATATTCATTAACTTATTCTCCCAATCCTTTAATTGCATTCATTGTTTCATCAACTCATAAAAATTAAGATGATATCTTCTTCTTCCTTGATTTTCAAGTTTTCAAATTGACCCATGTAAGTATGAAGCTTGGCTTCCTTGACATTCACATCTCCTTCATAAACATTTTGATGTTTGTCCCAAATATTATTTGAAAAATCACAATGCATAACCTTGACATATATTGTATCAACCAGACCATTCAGGATAACATTTTTAGAACTCAAATTATTTTGACTGAGTTTATTTCCATCATTATATGTTTAAGGAGTGGTAGGCACTTTGTATATTTCTACTACCAATTGCCAAACATCAAATATGTGTGCTTGTACATATGTTTTCATCCTTCTACTCCAGAAAGCATAGTTTTTTCCATCAAACTGTGGTATTCCATTCTTATACAATTGTTTCTCTCCATGATCTACTTTCCAGTGGTTAAATTGTTTCATGAAGGAACTTTATCTTATACCAATTGTTGGAATACAGAGAAGGGGAATGAATAAGTATGAGAACTTTTATCAATTTTAACCACAATATACAAAATTTAACATTATCATCAGTGTATCATAAATGTATCATCAATATATCATGAGCATATAAATATAATCATCATCAAATCAAGTACACAGTACACCATAATTTATGTGGAAACCCAAATGGGAGAAAACCATGGAATGTTTTCTTATATATCAAATAATGCATCCATTGGAAGAACCAATTTCCCAATTCTCCAGCTACAACTAGAAGGAGGCTATGACCCCCTATTTACAGGCTCCATCTTGAAGGAAGCTACAACTCCCTGAATTCTCTGGATCCAACCAGAAGGACCCTAGAACCCCCCTATTCCCAGGCTCCAACCTAAAGGGATATTCAACTCATTGTGTTCTCTGAAACCAACCAGAAGGAGGCTACAACTCCCTTTCCTTGCCCCATCCCACCACCCTGAAATATAAGTGTATATGAACTGTCACTACCACAATCACTGCCACTGTCACTATCACTATCATTGCCATTATCACCCCCACTATCACATCAACCTATGACCTGTCAACCTATCAATGTATCCAACCTGTCACTGTATCCAACCTGTCAAATAAACTTGTCACCGTATCCAACCAGTCACTGATCAACCTATCCAACCTGTCATTGTCACTAATACTCAACCAGATCCTCTCACATGGACCATATACCAATGACATGTCTAAACTAGATGTCCAACATCACCAACACATTCCTCAACCAAGCATGTACCAATATCATGAACATGCCATCACAAGATATGTGTCTCCACCATGTACTAAATCATGTGGCAACCAAGCATCAACATATCATTGTATTATAAATAATGAAAATGGATATTACAACCAAAGCCCTAGATCCACCTAGATCTAGAACAAAACAAGATAGGACATGATGCTTTCCCTAAGCTCTGATCGTTGAGTTTACTATCAAACAAAAGATAGGTGAAATACCATTTAAATATTGCTTCCTCTTGTCATCGTTGTCCTAGCTCCACTCCAATGCTCCCATGATATTAGATCTACAAGAGAACACAAGCCATCCAAAGTGAAAGTAAAATAGCATACTCAAAGAGAATCTGTGTATGTGATCAAGAAATAATACATTATAACGAGATGAGTTTTATGGGAAAGAAACATATCATTGTATTATAAATAATGATATTGGACATTACAACCAAAGAATTGATGTTTCAAGGTCCCTTTCCGATGACCCTTTGCTCCAACACACACTTGTTCCAAACTTGAATGAAGAAGATCCACAATGACTTGATAAACTGAAATGAAGCTCTCAGGAATGATCCAATGCAAAGTTCTCCACACAATATTTATCCTATTCAATAATAATCTTTCTTGAATCAACCTTAGCCTTTTCCATGAGAAATCTCTCTTTATATATGGGAAAGAGAGATGGTTAATAAGATTAGGATGATCCCACCAAATCAGAGAAGCGAGTAGGATCCCAACTATGCAGATGCCACCTCATATTCTATAAGATCCCCTTCTAGAGATTTTGTGAAGTTTGACCTTTTCTTAGCCATTTGGAAACATCGTAGCCGAGTGATAGAGTAGCCTACGGAGACATCACAAACCAGTTTTAGGGCAGCCTACAATGACCACGCATCATCACACCTTGCTTATGATGCAGCCTGTGATGACCCTCCTTAATAAGGTTTTTTTGGAAGAGAAATCCAATCACCTTTCTCATTTAGATGACCAAAATAACGTGTAAAATAATTCCCCCCAAAGTATGAGGATGGAACTCGTGATAGCCAAAATACTTTGTAAAATGTGTGTGTGTCAGAAACAAGGAGCGCATCAGTTGGGAACCTGCAAACAGTCAAGCATCAACATAATAATATACCCTTGTCTGAGGTAGGCATTCCCATACTCAGATTACAAAATGTCACAGCCACTAAATATACACTGTGGATCCATGTCATTGGGAATCAACATAGCCACCCAGAATACATTGTGGATCTATGCATTAAAGATTTCAAATTCGGACATAGCCATGAGACATACAAAGTGGATCTATGTGTTAATAGAAATTATGAATACTCCATTGCAGCCTATACTAGAATGGTATGATCCATGGTATTCATCCCCATCGTCCTTAAGTATGAACCTAACCATGCAATTATAGATGTTGAAGTCGAACATGGTAGGAACCACTTGATTACCGGTCAATGATGAGAACCGTTAACAAGTGCGAGAGAAATCACCATTGATGTCAATGACTCCCAAGGTACCCCAGTACAATCCAATGAATGTAAATAAAGAATTTGAGGTTGAAAACTCGAGGGAATATTCCAATCAGGGGTCAATGATGTGAACCCACTGTTGAAAGCGAAGAAACATGCCATTGAGGCATGCAGGCTCTAAGGAACTGAATGATTTCTATGTCTCGTTCCTGGATAATGAGCGAAAGTTGATAGGAAAAGACTCATCACATAAGGGCTTTGATGTATCCCCCATCAATGACATGAAATGAGTAACAAATTTGAGGTAGATTAGAGTGTGAAATGATTTGGAACTGACACGGGGAAGGCCGACATGGTATAATATTTATAATTGTAGATGGCTGACTCAATAGGAGGATTATTAAGACTAGACTTCTCTTGAACATATGAACGACACGACAATGGTCTTGGCAGCATTGACTCAAGGAGGACCCAACATATGGACATGTGGATGGTCAAACGAGAGACGAATGGATTTTCCAACCTGGATACAATGATGAAGGGGGGTGTCATGTTCAAGAGCAACTATTACTACCACTAACATGGATACAGAGACACATTTCTTTCCCAAATTTTCCTCCACCATTTCTGGAGAGTACCTCTTTATTTTTACACAAGCTTGAGGAGGATAACATATGCTTGTTGATGTAAGATCATCCTTCGGATGATTCCCTCAGAGTATGTTTAACGAAAACTAAGAAGGAGTGTTTCAGTCCCATATGGGTCTTTTGATGTTTGTTTAACAAGTCCAAAGAGAGAAAACACGGGGGTTTTTCATGTTTAGAGAGTTTCAAAAATGCTTAAAGAGGACTCCACAAGTTCCTTTTTTGTAATTTAATTTGATGAGACCGAAAAAGTGATAATCTACCACCTATCAAATGTTTTCTTCAAATACTTTTATGAGCGTGAAAAGAACAAGGTCGCTCAATAATCTTTTCATTTTTATGGAGTGTGAAAAGAGTTGAAAGGATAATCCATGGATTTTGTTTTTCGTGTTACCTTGACGAGTATGAAAAGATGACAAAAGTATACTCGGTTACCTTCTCATTGATTTACGAGCATGAGGAGGAACAAATACTACGCTTGGAGTTTTTCCTGAAAAACTCTAAAAGGATCTGTACATACGACAAATGTACAAAAAAAAACCCAAAACATGTATCCTTGTTCAAATCCACTCCTAGATCCCTTAGCTACGAAAAATAAAACACTTGTGACACCATTAGAAGTCTAGGGTTTAGGTGAAATACATTAAAATAATATAAAAAATGAAATGGAAAAGTGAAAAGTAAATAAATATGAGTAAAAACTTGTTTTTACCATTTCATTGTTACTCCACCCAAATGTTTTTCCAAAACCCCCATTTTTACCTCAAACTTCCACTTATGATTTCGGGAGGTATGGTGGACCATTTGATATATGGACTCCGCAGGACAGGTAATCTTCACCTTCTTCAACTTTTCATGGATTCATTTTCAGTTTTCATTGATTAGAAATGGCATTTTAGGTTGCATTTTGTAGGGTACTTGCACCCGGAGGTCGTTATAGGTGCCTTGTATCATGCCCTGCGATGACCTAGGGTCGTCACAAGTGACCTTTCAGTTACAATGCGATGACTCCGCACTGTACGGGCTAGCTAGCCTGCGAAGTGCACAAAGTAAAAATGTTGTTAAGATGCTTCTTCCAATAAAAGGTGTCTAGGAGAAATATGAAAATGCTAATGCCTCTTTTATGTTTCATTTTAGGTTTTATACAACAAATATGTTGGAATGGAGAGAAAGGGAACATGAGGATGAACATTGTTTCACTGAGAATTACCTGGGAACAGTAAATTCCCTCCAGCAGTGTGGACTGCTAAAATTATTCAAGATCCAGGGCATGAGGGTCCAGTTGAGATTGTTGGAATACTTGGTCCATATGTGGGACGTATACCAACAAGTATTCTATGTGTGGACTCACACCCTCAAGATATATATCGAGGATATATATTTTTTGATCGGGTTGTCTCGCCGAGGGGCCCAATTTACACTGACTGGTAACAGAGGAGGTGGTGAGACTATAAGCCATTATATCAATGCACATTGCGTGCCAAGTGCTGAGAGACATAGCGGCAAGGTATCCATCTGAGATGTCCTTGACTTACCTTTATGGACAATCCTATACACCATTTCATGTATGGAGAGGAGCACAACACCTCATATATCCCTTTAGAGAGATTTCTAGTATGCAATGGAATGCATGGAGCCCCGTTTTTTCAACTGGAGTGATGGGGTTCTCAAAAGCATGAAGAAACAATTGACCAAGTGTAGGAGGGGTGACTTGAAACAATTTGGATACGGATCGATTTTGGTGTCCTTCCTAGAGAGGGTTCCAAACTTGCGCCTACAGGTAGAGTGGGGCATATCGTCCCCACAATATCCAAGAATGAAGAGGTGGTGTGACGTTATGGCTCGGGATGTGACTAGGCCTATCGTTAGGTATAATGATGTTTTCTTTGATTGGTTAAGGCCCTAGATGCTTATGGTAGATGAATACACATATGTTGGCTTGGATTTATGAGGTGACCTAGACATGGTTCTTCCTTAAGGTTCTCAGTGGGGGAACTTAGGTAAGAAGTACATTTTTTTTTTATAATGTTTTTGTAATTTTTTTTAAATATGAGATGTTTTTTATGTATTTAATCCAATGACTAATCAAAAAATCTCTTTGATGTTGCAAACGTGGGACCTCATCGACCTCCAAGTTCATCTCCCATTCAAAGGCAAGGGGAGAGAGTCGAGGTAGAAGGATTAGTCACAACTGACTAAGAGGCTATAGAGATGAACTTGGAGGGGATGACAATGGATGTCCCAGATGCCTCCATCGATAAGATCCCAAGGCACTATCAGTGCCATACAGTAGGCACATCTGCATCCATCGTTCAACTGCTCTGTAGAGTTGCACGGGACGACGCGTGTTACCGCGAGCAACATCCTTGATGCTATACTCGTATATGAAGCCATGTGCTTCAGATTTTTGACATTTTGGTCTTCAGACAAAGACACTTTTTGTAAAAACGTTTTTCGTTATATATATATGAGGCTTCTACTGACTTACTTGTTTGTATATACAAAGTGTGATTGTATTTTATAAATTTCTCAAATTTTTGTCTAACACATAATTAGCCAATGCATATGTTAATGTATTTAGACATCTAGGAATGTGTTGATATTCAATGTAATCAAAATAACGTTCCAAGAGGCCAATTTGTAAATATACCCTTAATAACGTAGGAATTCGGATGGAATAGATGTTACTCAACTATAAGACTACTAACTTTGAATTGAGGCATACAATAAGACGAAGGATTCCAAGAGACACATCGTCGGTCAATAATTCGATGACTCCACTGTATTTCGCGATATTGTTAGTTGCACGACCAAGGAAAACACCATGAATATTAATCAACTCATCTATAGATGCGTAGATTTCCCAAGAAGTAGATGCTAAGTTCTGAGTACTTCGACTAATGCCATCAGTGAAGCCAATGTAGGGTAGCGAAGACACCGACATCTGGAAACCAAGAAAAAATAAAGGTAAGCAGCTGAAGGTTGAAACCAAACAACGAAAAAGTACACAAGAGTATGATATACTAAAATTACAATCACTCATGCAAAAATAACTTAAGCATAGTACTTCTTTAAGTAAATCCCATTTCGAAGCTCACTCAAAGGGATTCCATCATAATCGACTAGTTCATAAGCTCCCTTCTCCAACACATGTTTGACAATGTAAGGACCTCGTCACATGGCCTCGAATTTACCGGCCCCTAGAAAATCACAATCATGTTCATAAAGGAGAACAAGATCACCTTAAAAAAAAACATGTGGCTTGACATGCTTGTCATATTGGGATTTAACATGTTTCTTCTGAGTTTCAATAACTAGGGTGGCATCATGATGGGTTTCGTATAACTTCATTAAATACAAAAGATGCTCTTCTTCAACGGAGATATTGGGAAGAAGTTCAATGACCAGTTTCAAGGACGGTATTTCACATTCAATCGACAAGATAGCCTCGATACCATAAACTAGCTGAAAAGGTGTAAATCCTGTGGAAGACTTGACAGATGTCTAATAGGCCCACAATGTGGAGAACAACATCATGTGCCAAGTTGTCTTATGAATTCCTATTATCCAACGAAGCATAGTAATGAGAACTTTGTTGATTTTTTTAACTTGGTTGTTGGCCTGTGGGTAATAGGGGGTTGAGTTTTCATGGCGAAGACCCAAATTTTCAATAAGTTCAGACATCATGAAGTTTCGAAAATGACTACCATGATCAGTAACGATATCTTGAGGGATACCAAATCGAGTAATGATATGATTGAATATGAACAATGTTGCAGTTTTCCTGGTGTTATCAAATGTAGGCATTGCCTCGGCCCATTTAGTGAAATAGTCCATAGCTACAATGATGTATCCATGCCCCCCAACCGAGTGAGGGTTACATGTCATGAATTCAATGCCCCATTTGGAGAATGGAACAACAGAAACCACAGGATGTAAAGGAGCAGGATGATATATTATCTTGGTGTTATAGGTTTGGAAAGCGTGGAATTTATGAACAATAGTGATGCAATCCTTAAATAAAGAAGGCTAGAAATAACTCACTCGTAAGATCTTTTGGACAGTGGCATACCCAAACATATGACCGCCACATGCTTCAGAATGATAGTCATTCAAATCCTTCTTGGCTTCGTTGTAAGTGAGACATCATCAAAAAATCGAGTCAATACCACGACGATAAAGGGTATCACTAAGGATGATGTATTTTCAAGCTTGATAGCGTATACGATGACGATATGTAATAGAGAGAGAAGGCCAAAAAGTTTGAGTCTAGAGATATATAATGATATCTCCGTACCATATGTCATCAAAACTGATTAGAAAAAGGGATTCATCAGGAAAGGAATCCTCTACCACATTTCTTGTCTCAGTGGAGGGAAGGTCACATATTAGTTCGGCAAAAACCAAATACTTATTAGACTTAGCACGTTATAAATCTAAGTCAAACTCCTAGTGAATCACTATCCATTTGGAGTACTTGACCCCAAGCAATTGTTTCATAAGGATATGCTACATAGGGTTGTAATCGGAAATAACGATGGCTTTGCTTAATAGGATATAATGACGAAAATGTTGGATAGCTTGAACAGCTGCCAAGGCTAGTTTTTCCACATGGAGGTGTTTGGTCTCGGTAGTGGTGAGACTCTGACTCAAATATTATATCACATGTTCATCATGTGAATCATCCTCTTGGACTAAGACCATGGCGATGGTAGAGTCCAAAGAAGCTAAGTAGAGGAAATAATCCTGGCTATAGTTAGAGGGAAAAATTAAGAGTGTACGAGTTAAAGCAAATTTCAAAGATTCAAAGGATTTGTTCACGGTATCGTCCCATACAAAATTGTAACCTTTATTAAGTAGCCGAGTGAATCCTTTCGTAAGTTCAACGTAATTTGGGATGAACGACGTAAAAAAATTTCCTTCCATTGCAAACTTTGGAGTTCGCGTAAAGTGGAAGAAGGAGGTAGATTAAGGATAGCCTCAACCTTCAAAGGGTCTACACGAATCCCATGTATCAACACAATAAAACCAAGTAGTCGGTCAAACTCCACACAAAAGACACACTTGTGTGGGTTTAAGAGGATACGATAATAATGACAACGTACAAAAATGGCCCTCAAATGTGTCAGGTGGTCTTGACGACGCATGGAATGTGCCAGTATATAGTCAAGATAAGGTTGCACGATGTGTTTAATATCATGGAAAGCATAAGACATAGAGCGTTGAAAAGTCGTGCCAACGTTCTTGAGAACAAAGGGTAATTTCTGGTAAGCAAAGGTCCCCCAAGGGAAAATAAAAGTGGTCTTGTGTTGGTCTGTGGGTAAGATGTTAATTTGATTATAGCTGGAGAAACCATCCATCAAAGAGAAGATCTCACTTCTGACACAGTCATCGATGATCTGGTCAACGAAGGGGGTTGGGTAATTGTCCTTTGGACAAGCCTTATTGATGTCCCTATAATATACACAGACACAGATGGTACCTTGTTTCTTATTCACCGGAACTAGATTGGATACCCAATAAATCAAATCCACGAGACAGATAAAGCCTACTTTAAGAAGTTGTTCAACTTCAATATTGATAGCAATAGAATTACGTGGGTGCATTGGGCGAAGTATTTTCCAAATGGGTTTAACGTATGGGTATGTCTTAATCTCATGTACATTGATATCAGGATCGATACCTGGAATCTCTTTGTAACTCCAAACAAAAACATCGCAAAATTATTGTAAAAGGGATTTGTATTTGTGAACCTCATTGGTAGGACATGACGCCCCAATATGAAGATTCTCCATGACTCTGGGTTTAATAAATATGTTGAGAGGGATGGTAGGTGAAATGTTGCTCAATTTACCTTCATACAAAATGTCATGTGATGACTCAAGAACTGAGGAAATGACCACAACAGTCGACGGAGTCGAAATCCATTGGTAACTCTCTAATGTTTTGCGTTCAAGGAAGAGAATGGATCGATAATGTCCATCGTCCCATGGGGTGTCTTCCATGGACATGACTGACATGATCATCTCGTCATTAGGAAAGATCACATGAAATTGATCAGGAGATGAATCACAGAGAGAAGGGGGGGGGGGGGGGGNGAGTTCCTGTTGGGTATGTGTTATATTATTTGCATGGCTATGTGTGTGGGCATGTTAGATACGACAACTGCGTCTGGGCGGTTTTTGCTATTTTTAGTGGATTTTGCTATTTTTAGCGGATTTGTAAATTAATCCCGGATTAAGGGATTAGGGTTTTGGTATCTATGGAATACCTAAAAACATTGTATATATTGTATGGTGAAGGGTGAAATTTGATATAATGAATATAAGAAAGGTTTTCCCGGTTGAGGGTTTCTGGTATAAAATCTCTATGTACTATGTGTATGAGCCATTGATTAATTTCTGTATTGCTTAAGAATATATATGCATTGCTTTACTTCACAGGTTTAAAACTTACATGTGGTATCAGAGCTCATTTTTGGCTTCAAAGGGACACCTTTGTTGTTGAGGGTTTGGCTCGGCCTTGATAGATCAAGTTTATCTTGGGTCTGTGATAAACCTGGGTTTAGTGGGAGATTTTGCAGTGGATATTCGAGTATAGAAAGAGGAATAGCGAGCTCATCTAGAATCGAGATAGAGAAGTTCAACGGTAAAAACTTTGATCTATAGAAGCTCAAGATGGAGGACCTTCTTGTAGACAAAGAATAATGGATCACTGTGGATCCTGGTACACAGCCTACTGGTACACCATCTACTAGCACATGGGCTATTGGTACACAACCTACTAGTACATAAACTACTAGTACACCAACTACTGGTATGTCGAAGGAAGATTGGGACAAGTTGGACAGAAGAGCAAGGAGTACTATTTGACTCTGCCTGGTATATTTGGTGTTGTTGAATGTCTCAAGAGAATCTACAACCAAGGAACTATGGGATAAGTTGGGGAATTTGTATCAATCAAAATCCCTGGTAAACAAGTTGTTTCTTTGAAAGAAGTTGTATTATCTTAGGATGGAAGATGGAGATTCTGTGACAGAACGTCTAAATGCCTTTAATACTCTAGTAAGTCAACTTGGCTCTGTTAATATTACGATTGCAGAAGAAGATAAGTGTATTACTTTGTATGTTCTTTTCCAGACTCTTGGGATAATCTGGTTGTAGCAATAGGTAGTACCACTCAATCTACATTGAAGTATGAGGATGTAGTTGCATCCTTATTATCTGAAGAGATGAGGAGAAAAAGCATGGATGGTCACAACATGGATGCTTTATTTGTAAGAGAGTGTACCCAAGATAGGAACCCTGGTAAGCCTTCAGGGTGGAGATCTAAATCTACAGGAAGATCTAAGTCTCTGGGAAAATCTTTGAGGAAATGATGGAAGTGTGGTAAAACAGGGCATTATAAGAAAGATTGCAAGTCTAAGAAGGTTGAAAAACCAAAGGGATCTAATAGTACCTCTTCCACAGAGGCAAAAACCTCCACTGAAGAAGGAGGTGATGTTTACCTAGCATATACAAGTACACATGCAGACCGTGATGTATGGTTGATCGACTCGGGTGTGTCATACCATATGACTCCTCACAGGGAGTGGTTCTCTGAATATGAAAAATATGATGGTGGTGATGTATTCCTAGGAGATGACTCGACAGCAAAAATCTTGGGACGTGAAAGGGTTAAGTTGCTGCTAAACGATGGAAGGATTAGAACTCTCCCTGGGGTTCTACACATTCCAAAACTAGCCAGGAGCCTAATATCTATAAGAAAGTTGGGTGATACAAGAGTGAAAACTGTATTTGAAAAGAACACTTGCAAGATGGTACGAGGAGAAATGGTGTTGATGAGGGGAGTTCATTGTGGAACTCTATACAAGTTGGTGGGAAGCACCCATACTAATGGGTGTAATAGTTTTGTTTTCCATGAGCAGAGTAATGAAAGAGACAAGACCAATACTATCCCAGAAAAGAAGACCATGTTGTGGCATCAAAGACTGGGGCATATTGGAGAAAAGGGCCTTCGAATACTACACGGTAAAGGTATAGTTGAAGGTATGTCTAATTGCACTTTGTATTTTGATTTCTGTGAAAATTGCATATATGGTAAACAGAATTGAGTAAGATTCCCATATGGTGCTACAAGAGCAAAGGGGATCTTAGAGTTGATACATAGTGATGTGTTTGGACCTATTCATGTTCCATCCCTAGGTAAATCTGTGTATTATGTTTCATTCATAGATGATTTTTCAAGGAACACATGGATTTATTTTCTTAGAAAGAAATCTGAGGTATTTGATAAGTTTAAAGAGTTTAAGGCTCTGGTAGAAAATCATGCAGAGAAGAAAATAAAGGTATTGAGAACAGACAATGGTGGAGAATTCTGCAGAAATGAATTCGAAGAATTCTGTAAGAAGTGTGGTATAGAAAGGCAGAAGAATACTCCATACACTCCTCAAGAGAATGGAGTTGCAGAAAGGATGAACAGGACACTGATGGAAAAATCAAGGAGCATGCTTAGTGGTGCCAGGTTAGGACAAGAATTGTGGGAAGAGGCAGTGGGTACATCATGTTACCTGGTCAATCGATCACCTTCATCAGCGTTGGATGATAAAACTCCACACAAGGTATGGTCTGGAAAGAAACCCTCTCTTCAACATCTTAGAGTGTTTGGTTGTGATGCTTATGTACATGTTCCAAAGGAGAATATGAGTAAGCTAGAGAATAAAGCTGAAAAGTGTATCTTTATTGGTGATAAAGATGGTGTGAAAGGTTATAAGATTTGGAACCCAGAAACCAAGAAAATTGTTTACAGTCAAGATGTTGTTTTCATAGAGGTAAAAGATGTGTCCAAACAGGAATTCCCACCAATGCAAGATGAACCTGAGAAAATAGAGCTTGAGTTGGATGATGTAAAATATGAATCATCTGAAGAAGAGGAAGTAGAAGAACAAAAAGAAGAACCTCATACCCCAGTATTGAGGAGATCTATGAGAGATAGAAGGCAACCAAAAAGGTATAGCCCACCTGATTTTCATTCCAATTTTTATTTATCTATTACTGATGATGATCCCAAAACTGTCAGGGAAGCAATGAATTCAGAGGATAGTAAACTCTAGAAGAAGGCCATGGTTGAAGAAATGGATGCCTTGGATAAGAATGAGGCATGGGATATAGTTGAGTTTCCAGCTGGAAGAAAATCGGTTGGTAGCAAATGGTTGTTCAAGAAGAAGTTTAATGCACAAGGTAAGGTGGAGAAATACAAAGCTAGGTTGGTAGCAAAAGGTTATTCCCAGGTAGAGGGAATTGACTTTGGTGAGATTTTTTCTCCTATTGCTAAGTTAACTTCTATTAGATTTCTTTTATCTATTGTTGCTACTCTTGATCTTGAAGTGGAACAGATGGATGTGAAGACAACATTCCTACATGGGGATCTGGAAGAAGAAATCTACATGAAACAACCAGAAGGCTTTGTATTGAAGGGAAAGAAAGAGTTGGTCTGTAAGCTAAAGAAGTCACTATATGGTCTGAAGCAATCACCTAGAATGTGATACCAAAAGTTAGACACATACATCCTTGGATTGGGATTTGTAAGAAGCAGGGTTGATCACTGTGTATATTCCAAGAAGGTTGGTAATCACTTCATTTATGTAGTGTTGTATGTTGATGACATGTTGTTGGTAGGAAATAACATGGATGTTATCAA
>ML779979.1:453613-467273 GCA_009831015.1 Picea engelmannii
CATGGTATATTGTGGTGTATTGGTGTAACTCTTATACTATTGTTCATTTCTCATTGAATATAATTGAATGGTTTAATTATAAGTTGAAAAAGGTTTTAAATTGTACTTGATACTAATTCACCCCCCTCTTAGTATCAACAGGTGCTATGTTATCAACTTTCTCTTTGGGCAGAGATTAATCTTTGGCTCGAGTTGCGATTCCAACTTCGTTCTTTTTAGAGTCACCAATACACATAAGGACATAGGATGAAGTAGAAGGGGTAGTTTGGTCATGAATGACCGATTGGGAATGTTGTTGAGAAGGGAAAGGTTGTGACAAAATGACAGGTGTATAAGGCTTCCCAATCCCTTGAAGGAAATTAGTAACTTTGGCACGTCTTGGACAATATTTCATGTAATGATCGTCACCACAGATAAGGTAGGGGTAACGAGGCTTACATTTGTATTTATCACCAATGTTTTTTGTTTTGTCTTTATCAAATTATGGATTATTATTATTTTCCTCCGTGTACTTACCCTTCCCTTTATTTTTATTTGAATTTTTTTCGGCAAGCATGGATTGGACAGAATTAACTTTAGCAGTTTTATCGATGGAAGGAGTAGGAGTAGGAGTATCTTGCACATTAGACTGATTGTATTTGGGATTGGTGTGACTAGCGTGCATCGATTGGGTCTCAACGTGGAAGGTGACAATAAAACCATCAACATCATGAGAGGCTACTAGAGGTTTTGGGGTAGGGTTTGTGGAAGGACGAGGAGCATCAGGGATCAAATAATAAAGTATTCCTATTTGTGAATAAACAAGATCAAGATATTGAGCACGACTAATAGCCTGCTCTTCAATGACAACACCACCCATGGAAACATCACAAGTGATAGGTCTAATGAGTGATTTGGTAAACCACTCGGCTAAGAGTTGATCAGGAAGAGGAACTTTGATTAAACGTCTTCTTCTTCTCCACTCATGAATGTGATCGGAGATATGAGTGGATGAGGATTGATTGAAAGAACTCAAAATTTTGGTTCCAGTGTTGTAGAAAATTGGAAACTGGTAATGTGTCAGAAAGGCCATGGATAGAGTGTTAAAATCATTGAAGAAACCTCGAGGTAACTCGATGTACCATTTTGCTTCCGAACACGTGAGAGTTCGTTGGAAAATTTGCATTCTGATGGAGTCATTCATGAAGGAGTTGGATGAACACCACAAATGAAAAGTCATAACATGATTATTAGGATCTTCTCCTGCTCGACAATCAAATTTAGGAATGTCAGACGGTAACTTGGCCGGTATGACGGGCCAATGAGGAGAGTGTAATATAGGATCATTCAAAATCCTAGACAGATCAAGTAAGTCCAAAGTGTCCAGGAAAGGAAACTATCAGTTCACTTGTGGAAACTGGTAGTTTTGAGGAGGAAGTCACGTAGGTATACCAGTAGGACCGTAAGTAGTATACAAATAATTAGCCAATCCTTCCAGACTCGGTTGTGGAGGGTTTTGGTACATATATCTCGTAAGGTGGGGTTGGGTAGAAGGGTTTCCTTGGTAAGGGGAACTATATTGAACGTCCTAACCCCAAGTGGGATTCAGGGAACCTAGATATGGTTGACTAAAGTGAGGGGGTACAAAAGATTTAAATTGAGGGTGTTTCCCCCCAGACGATTGTGGATTTCCTTGGGAAATAAGGTTCCAAAGGTGGGATTGTGATCCAAGTGCATTCTCTCCATACAGTAGGTTATGGACTCTAACCTGAGGTTGCCCCCCAAGTTGATTTTGTGCCCCAAATTGAGTTTGACCCCCAAATTGAGGTTTCCTCCCAGCTTGAGGTTGACCTCCAACATGAATCTGGTAGCCAAAAGTTAACAAATGACTAGTGCCTCCAACTACATTGGCACCACTAAGGCCAAGTCCTCCAGGAAAAGGTGGATGAGGAAAATAAATCCCTCCGGAGAGAACCTAGGAAGCTGTAGGGACAAAGCCTACAACAAAATTATACCCAGGAGGAACAAAATGTCTGGATGGCCCCTAGGAAGGAATAGAAATAGAAGGATTCAGAGCTGTATACCGAGGGGGAATTGATGGATTTAGTCTAGATAGAAGTGGTGTCCCAATCAGAGCTTGGGAGATAACAACATTTCCGGTAGGAATCGTGGTGGCTTGCAGGACCATAGTAGAATGGGCCATCTAAAGAGTAGGGATCAAGTGAGAAGCAATCAATATTTGGTCTGAAATGGTGGTGACGCTACCGATAGTACCAGTGAAATGGTCCAAAGGTATCATGTAGGTGACATATGTTTCAGGCACTTGTGATACTACAGGTCGATCGAGCTCTCTCCTAGGTTACTGTACATATCACGTACTATCAAAGGAACGGAATGAGGAATAGAAGATCTAGCAGTGTGCGTCGGGGTCCTAAATGATTCACTATGAAATAGTGGATCCTCTACTCCAGATCTTGCATTAGGTCCAGTAGATACTCCAGTATTATCAACAACAATAATTTCTCCAGTCGAATTAATGCGAAGTATATGTGCGTCTGGCCTAAGAGGGGGGAGTCTAAAATCCTTTAAAGAGTCTGAAACAATTCAAAATCCTTTTAAACAGTGTGTGCTTCCAAATTCCGAAGCAAATTTGTGATCGACCACTCCCTGAGGACAACCTTCTAGTGTGTTAGGAGGCAAGGGTTGGTAATCTTCTAGATTTTTTGGGGGTAGGCTTTGCATCCCACTTGAATGGTGAAGGCCGATGTTTCTCGATCTAAGTAAACACACCTTCTTATTTCGAAGTCTCTAGTTGGTGATGAAATCCAACATCGTGAAATCAGGACAAGAAGGGGCTAGGATAAGCAGGTGGAAAAGTTACGTTGACGACCTGCTTAACGGACTTACACCCTGGTGCAAGCTCCCACACATAATCTTGGGTATACTCTCCAAGGAGCTCGAGTGATTTTTGCCAACATCGATTCCAGGTACCTTGAAGACTTGCCCCTCCTCAATCAACTCGTTTAAAGACCCTAAATAGAGAGGTTACTAAGGTTACCAACTACAAAAGTGATGGATGGGGAAAAAGATGACAGTCTGATCCACGTACAAGGGCAGGATATCTAGCCTGAAATCAACTTGAAAGGCTTCCACTCATCGTTGTGGGTATACCTTTAAGCAACCCCCATAATGCATGCAATATCTACACCAAGACCAACAAAGCAGGGTGACTAACTCTACTAGTCTTAATGTGACCTCAGGTTTGACCCTTGTGTGAGAAGGGCTTCCCAGGAAAAAATGTAGCAATTGTATTTGAACTCTCCCTATCATAAGATACTATTGTGTGTTTTGATTCTTTGGAGAGTGCACCTCACAACCTATTCCAAAGCTCTATCCTAGCTAATGTTGGTATAAAAGATCCCTAGAAAATAAAAGTTACTAATTAAATTTTAGATTTACATTGTATTTTAGAGGTTGTTTCCTACTGAAAAAGAAGATGGAAGTGAAAATGTTGTTGTCATGACCTTGAGCCAATAAAATGCAAAAAGAGATGAATGTGCAATTTTCAATTCAATGAACTCTAGTTACAGTAGGGAGAAGGTATTTTTATTTTTACTTCAATTATTCCTTTCCAAGATAAAAATCAGAGGTATGATGACAAAAGGAAAACGCAATATAAGAAAATCAATACACTCTCAATACCATTCCCAAATCAAATTCACAATGTAAAAAAAATGAAAAAGACAAGAAAAACTCTTGACATAGGCAAGAAAGAAGTGTTTCTTAATCAACAAACAATATGAAAAATAAGTGAGTCCAAAACTCAAGACAAACCAAATACCCTTTGTCAAACAAGCACTCAGATGAAGATCCAAGATTATATCCGTGTGACAATGAGTATGAGAAAAAACTTGCACAAACCAAAGAAAGACTTTCAATCACTAAAAACGAACCACAAGCAAGCTCCAAACTCAAGAATCAATCAATAATGGGCACAGGTAGTTCACCCCAAGATTTCAAGGCAAATCTGGGTGGTAAAAAGAAAAATGACTCACTCCAACAAAACCTACAAGAGTCATCACAGGCTAGGCATAAGACACAGTGCAACGAGTAGGTGTCATCATAGGCCACTCGCAGAGTAGAGTGTGATGTCGTCGCACTGGAATGGATAGGCAGAGTGCGACAAGAAATGGTCGTCGCAGGATGTCAATAAGGACCAATGCGATGAGCTCTGTAAATCTTGAAAAATTCAGATAAAGACAAAAAATCCAAACGAACTTCTAAACCTAGGGAGTCTAAATGGATCACCCACAGAATCAAAGAATGAAAATTACCAAACGAAGGCAGGCTAGAGGCAAATGGGAAGAAAAAAATCAAAAGGAGGTCATATCCCTAGTATGGTCACCAATTTTGTTATGGGACTTATCGGTAAATGTAGGAAAAACAGATCTCCCTAGATCCACCTAGATCTAGAACAAAACAAGACAAGACATGTCACTTTCCCTAAGCTCTAGTCGTTGAGTTTACTATCAAACTAAATATAGGTGACATACTGTTTAAATATTGCGTGATCTTGTCATCGTCATCCTAGCTCCACTCCAGTGCTCGTGTGATATTAGATCTACAAGAGAACACAAGCCAACCAAAGTGAAAATGTTGGCCCTTGACCAAGTTTTGAGGATCATTGGTCACGTTTGACCTATTTTTAGACTTCGATAGGCTGTCAAAGGTGGAGCGCAATTCGAAGTGGAGATCGCAGGATCTCAGCCCCTTGTTTAGGGATTTTTGGGTTTTGGGCTTATGTAACAGGTATGTGGATGTCGACCCATGAGTTTACCCATGTTTAGGCCCATTTTTTAATGTATAAATAGATGTCTAGGCGATGTAAGAAGGGATGCAAAGGATGATATAGACATTTGTGTGATGATGTGCTAAGTTCAAGTGATAGTTCTACATTCTTTGTGCATACTGTGAGAAGATTGCAAGGATAAGTGAAAGTGACTTTAAGAGACTGTGTAAAGGCTTTGTGCTCTAGTCTAGCTCGAGGAAGGAGGATCTAGCAAAGTGCATGTAGATCCCCTATCCTATGCAGAGTAGGATCTTATGGCTCTGTGCATGTAGAAGATTGACTGAAGATAATAAAGAGAAGAAGAGTTGGTGGATGTAGCCCCAGGCTGGGGGTCAACGACGTCCATCCTGTGTTATGGTTGCTTTGTGCATTGTGATTGTTTATTGTTCATATGGTTAATACTTAGTGCATTGATGTATGCTTAGATGAATTTGATGTGATAAGCTTAGTGTTGAATAGTATGAACAAATGCTACATCTAACCTATGTGAATATGCCTAGTGCTTGAATATACTAGATATGGGTGAATACTATGTTGATCTCTTGTTAGGGTTTATCTGCGCTATGAATTAAGGTTGAATACTAATGATATATAACTGCTAAGTGCTCTGTTAAGGTGTTACAATCACAGATCTGTGTCCCAGCTAAGGTTGCAGAAAATGGAGTCCTGCAACCACCACTCCCTCTACCTCGGGTGGGACTTCATCTACTTCGCAGGTGTTGCCGAAAGGGATGGTAGTTAGGGTTTTGTTGGTACGTTGTTGAAGCGTTGAAATCTAGGTCTGCCCCTGTGCCAACAAATGGTTCCGTTACCGGGACCTGAAACTGTGATTTATAAGAACTTAAGAAAAGAGAAATCTTTGTGCGTAGATCTGCTGCTAGACTTTTGAATCTCTTTGCTAAGAAAGGAGGTAGATCTAGAGAAAAGAGGTAATATATTGAAGCTTTATGCTCTGATAAAGGTAAGAACAATGAAAAATTTTGATTGAAAAGGAAATATAAGTGGAAATTTTTGTTTCGAAAGTATGAATCTAGGTATGTTTGATAAATTTTGTCCTATCCCAAAAACTAGGGCACAGTTAGAAGAAAGAAGATTTGATATGAATAGATCTGATAGAAATTATGAAAGGTATGTTATTCCTATGCATGGAAAGAATGTTTGAACTAACAAATGGATGCAGGATCCTAGAAATATTTTTTTGCAGATAAGTTACTGTGATCCTAGTGCACAGTACAGGAAAGGTGGGGGATCATTTAAGAGAAAGTGAGGATTAACTCTTTGTTACAGTTGAAGAAGACTGGGACATCTTGCTAAGGATTTCCCTGATAGAAGACCTAGTTGTATTTGTTGTAAAGCTATCAACCATGAAGTTTTGGATTTCCCTAGAATGATTGCTAAGGTTGAAATAATGAATATGAGATTAGAAAACCTTGAGGAAGATCAAGCAACTAAGACCATGGAAGAACCCTAGAAAGAATCAGAGATTGTATTACTACGAATGAAAGAAACCTTGAATGGTCACAAAAATGTCAACTTATAAGAAATCTTCACAGAAAAAGAGTGCATATAAACAAGAATAGGGGACTTCGACATTGACTGTGTTCTGGATGAGGAAACACAGGTGAATATCATGACAGAAAGAACCTGGGAAATTTTAGGAAAGCCTGCTATGATTCCTTCATTGGGAGGAATAAGATTATTTAGAGGAAATTTGATAACCCTATGTGAAAGACTCACCCAGATATCTATGAGTTCTCATGGAACTTCAATAGAGGAAGATTTTGAGGTTGTTAAATTTATTGATAACAACTCCCCATTTGCTATGTTACTAGGAAAAACCTGGATTGAGAAGGATCAAGACAAAATAAAATGAGAGGAAGTCTTAGAACAGAAGAAGCAAGAATTAAAAGATTTCATGACTAGGAGGACAACACACTTGATTGAAGAATAGGAGAACAGATCAAAGATGTTTAGAACCAGAAAATTGGATGTCAAAGTTGAAAGAACACAAGAAGACTCATAGAAGAATGGAGCACCTACCATAGACAGAGAAGAAGTATTGCCCTTGAATCCTATGAAAGAATCTCAACAGTGCGAAGTTACTATGCCAAAAGGAGATAAGAATAAGAATGGAAAGAGGAATATTGAGAAAAACATCACAGGGAAGAAGGCTAGAAAACTTAGTAAGAAGAGAGAAAAGTTATAAAAGTTGCAAAAGGTCCCAGAGGGGACTTCATAGAAGGAAAGCTTGTAAAACTAGAACTTCGTCGGGATATCAGAACAACACAACATGGCACTTCGCCATGGTGGAGAGATATGTCCGTTGGAAGCATTATAATCGTTAGATTGATGCCCTGAATGGTTAGAACAAAAGTTATGACCAGAAATATCGTCATCAGACCATTGGGACCATGTCGAAATGGACAAAAATGCATTGATGAAGGATTCTTGCCCATTGGAGAGATCTGTTACCTTGTTGTCTACTTAGTCATTCGAGTGTTTCACCGAGAACACTTTTGTGAATTGTATCCACACCAACGAGAGAAATCATTGCTACTACATTGTGTTTACTGAGATTTCACCACCTATTCTATTGCATTGAGCATTCATTCAATGACCTGAGTTATCTGATCGAGAGCGTGTATGTTGGACGAACTCAGCGCAGCTGAAAAGTGTGTAAAATAAATCTTAATCGATCTAATGGCCGAAAAAGTAATGTTCATAGGGATTCAATCTTCATCGACGAGAGGAGTGAAAGCCTCTTTGTCGACTGCTCACAGCTCTGGACCATCCCGAGCCATAGCCAAGAAAAGAACCAAGCATCGATATGACTCGGCGAATGCAAAGTTAATCCCGACTATCCTGCCCGACTACATCCCGCCTTTGGCTGGCGTGGTGAGTCATCACAGTGTCCCTAGAGACTTCAATTAGAATGGCGCAGTGTGCCTGGCTTGCCAGCTGATCATAGGAAAGCTAGTGAGAAAGAGAAGACCTACGCAGGTCACAAGGTTCGTTGTTGACCTCGCCGAAAAATGTGTAGAAGGACTCCAAATGAACTGGGTGAACTACTTAGTCAACCAACTAGAATTGGATTGCCGTGAAGCTCGGCATTAGGGCTATGAGTTCCATTTCAGTTGGTTGTTTATCCTCATAGAATTTACTTCTTGGGAGATGCCGAAAGGTGAAACCTTCCCGAACATTGAGCCATTCGAGCCACTCGCTACGAAGTTCACCACACTCTGGTACTCGAGCGATATGGGAAAACAATGGCAGTTGAATGCATTATTTCACACATACTATCTCAAGTTAAAGAGGGCTATTGAGGCTATCCCTCATATGACACTGAACACCCTGCATCGGTTCATACCCCTCATGAAGTTTCACGTAGATCGACACTTTATTTATATCATTGCACACGCAGACCAGCATAAAGAAGAGCTTAAGTCATACTATAAGCTCACAGAGGAGGACCTCGAAGAGATAGCTAAGGACTGGTCTAGAGAGCTCCTTATCCCTATTGACCCTGTAGAAATGTCTGACCCCAAACTAATTGGGGGCTCAGAGGCCACTCATGAAGAGCATGACACCCCTGGAACCAGCAGAAGGAAAAATATAGAAGAGGTACATAACATGAGTAGTGCATCAAACAAAACTTCTTCAAAATCACCTGGACGAGGAGATAATGATGAAGTAGATAAAGAAGAGACCAATGGAAAATAATATCAGCAAAATCAAGGCGAAGTAACATCGCTTAGGTACCTTGTTGATGAGGTCGATCCCTCTAAGAAAAGAAAGGTTTCCCCCAAGAAACCTACCTTGCGGAAAAAATCCAGAGCTAGTAAGACCAAGTTGCAAACTGTGCTCACACTCGATGAATTTGACTTCATCATGGCAGCCATATCAGACGCTTCGTGGGATATTATACTGAACATGGAAGCCAAGAATGCATCCATGTATGAAAAAATTGAGACAGAACCAAGAGGGGTACAACAGGCCCTTCACTCCAGCCGCGCAGTGTCCACTACGCACCCACCATCAGAAGAACCAAAGTTGGGATATGAGCCTTCCCAACTCCATAGAATAGCTGATGCAACTGAAGCTTGCCTTCGTCGAGCACTTGAAGAGAAAGAACAAGCCATGGTGGCCCTGAAGCAAGAACAACATGAAATGGTAGAGCATCGTTGAGTTGTGCAGTAGGAGCAGTATGACCTCCACACCAAGTTCGAAGAGGAGAGAGCACAGGTCAAGCAAGAGAAAGAGCAGTTGCTCGCAGAGCAACTTGAAATCAAAGAAGAAGTCAGCAGATCACTTCTCTTTGTGATAGGCTTAGAGAAAAAGGTGGAAGAACCAGTGGATTACCAAGTAGTGAAGCTTGCAGAAGTTATCCAGCAACTTCAACAGAGAATCGCAGACCTAGATATACAAATAGTACCAAGAACCCCACAAGATGTGCGATACAAAAGAGAACCCACTTACTAAAGCGTAGTTGAGAGGATCATATCTCTCGCTCTGGAATGTAAACAACTTACCATTAGAAATCCACACACCTGCGAGTGACTTACTAAATACCCTAAACTAAAGGCACTGGAGTCACAGCTCTAGGAGGAAAAGCAGCAAGTAGCAATAATACATGCACAGTTGAAGCTCCTATCAATAGTTGAAAGGATGAAGCGACCCCAGGAACAATGCACTGCTCAACAGAAGGTCCACACCATACAGAGAAAAGTCATGGAAGTGACTCAGAGGCTCCAACCAATCTAGGACGAAGCATGCCAACTTTTTGAGGAGATTGAAGGCCGAGGAGCAGAACTGGTACAAGTAGTCACTGCAGTCGAACAACGCTTAGAGGGACTTGTCAACGAAGCAGTTATCCAAGATTTTGTGAGAAAGAGGCCTTGGCGCAACAAAAGGTTGAAGTAGCTCGAGCCAAGCTCAATTCTTTTGAAGTAAAGCTACCCAGATTAGAGTGACTCGAGACGAGTCACAGGTAAGTGTTGGAGTCATGTTGGCCCTTGACCAAGTTTTGAGGATCCTTGGTCATGTTTGACCTATTTTGGGACTTCGACAGGCTGTCGAAGGCAGAGCACAAGTCTAACCGGAGATCATGGGATCTTGGCCCCTTGTTTAGGGATTTTTAGGTTTTTGGCTTATGTAATGGGTATGGGGATGCCGTCCCATGGGTTTACCCATGTTTAGGCCCATTTTGTAATGTATAAATAGATGTCTAAGCGATGTAAGAAGGGACGCGAAGGATGATATAGACATTTGTGTGATGATGTGTTACGTGCAAGTGATAGTTGTACATGCTTTGTGCATACTGTGAGAAGCTTGCAAGGCTAAGTGCAAGTGACTGTAAGAGACTATGTAAAGTCTTTGTGCTATAGTATAGCTTGAGGAAGGAGGATCTAGCGAAGTGCACGCAGATCTCATGTCCTGTGCAGAGTAGGATCTTATGGCTCTATGCATGTAGAATATTGACTGAAGATAATAAAGAGAAGAAGAGTTGGTGGACATAACCCCAGGCTAGGGGTGAACCACGTACATCTTGTGTTATGGTTGCTTTGTGCATTGTGATTGTTTATTGTTCATATGGTTAATTCTTAGTGCATTGATGTATGCTTAAATGAATCTGATGTGATAAGATTAGTGTGGAATAGTATAAAGGAATGATAGATCTAACCTATGTTAATATGCTTAGTGCTTGAATATACTAGATTTGGGTGAATACTGCACTGATCTCTTGTTAGGGTTTATCTACGCTGTGAATTAGGGATGAATACTAATGATCTATAACTGTTAAGTGCTCTATTAAGGTGTTACAATCACATATCTGTGTCCCAGCTAAGGTTGCAAACACTGGAGTCTTGTAATCACCCCTGCCTCTACCTTGGGTGAGACTTCATCTGCTTCGTAGGTGTTGCCGAAAGGGCCAGTAGTTAGGTTTTTGTTGGTTCATTTTTGAATCGTTGAACCCTGGGCTTGCCCTTGTGCCAACAGAAAGAAAAATAGAATACTCAAAGAGAACCTATGTATGTGATCAAGGAATCATACAATAAAACTATATGAGTTTTATGGGAAAGAAAAATATCATTGTATTATAAATAATGAAAGTGGAGATTACAACCAAATCCTTGATGTTGCAAGGTCCCTTTCCGATGACCCTTTTCTCCAACACACACTTTCTCCAAACTTGAATGAAGAAGATCCACAATGACTTGATGAACTGAAATGAAGCTCTGAAGAATGATCCAATGCAGAGTTCTCCATACAATCTTTAGCCTATTCAATAATAATCTTTCTTGAAAGAGAGATGGTTAAAGATATTAGGATGATCTCACCAAATCAGAGAAGCGAGTAGGATCCCAACCATTCGGATGCCACCTCATATTCTAGAAGATCCCCTTCTAGAACTTTCGTGAAGTTTGGCCTTTTCTTAGCCTTTTGGCATCGTTGCACCCCAGTTGTAGAACAACCTGTAGAGACATCGCAAACTAGTTTTAGGGTAGCCTGCGACGAGTAGGCATCATCACACCCTACTTATGATGCAGCCTGCGATGACCCTCCTTAATAAGGTTTTTTTTGGAAGAGAAATCTAGTCACCTTTCTCATGAAGATAGGATCCTTTGGGAACATGAACACATACTTGTCAATGGATCATTTAGATGACCAAAATAACGTGTAACAGTGGCCTTCATGTAGATTTCCCATATCTTATCAATAGTATGGCTACGAGTTTCATGTAGCTTCCTTGCAACTTATCGATAGTCTATATCTGCCTTTCTGGTAACATAAATAGACCGAAACATACTACCTTTAATTGAAAGTACATAATCCACCCTATTTATCATCAAATATATAAAAACATGTAGAATAAAAATTACCTCTTTCCAAAATGGTATTTTGAGCACAAAAAGGTAGGAAAATGCTATATGAGGTAACTGAAAAGTATGTGGGTGATACCAAAATTATGTAAAACAGATGACAATGTTGGGGCCCATCAACTATATCCAAGTATTAGGCACGACCTATACAAAAATTCATCACATAGTTATAAATATCATATACCGTCACATCCAAACTATATGGTTTGTTCTTTGGAGACAATATGCATGCATTATTATACCTCTTGTGAGGTAGTGTATATTGAAATTGATTAAAAATAAGTTTCCAACTAGGCACGTGTTATGGAGATATTTTATTTACCATAGTGCTTCATATATAGAGAGAGATATCAGGCATGGTTGTCTCATACTAATGATTTATGATGGTCAAGTTTTGTTGAACATATCCTCAAATTTTAGTAATGCTTCTACACTTTTAAGTGTCATTCCCATATTTGTTGTTGCTAGCGAGAAATAAAATATTATGTTTAAAGTCCATAATATTACTATTTCAATATCAAATATTGTTTGTTCCTTTCAATGGAAACACACATTCCAAGAAACTTCAACTAAATAGATAGAAGATGTTGGTGTTCCATTTCTTGCTGGCAGTGATGATTTTGACGAATGCACATATATCCTATGTCAAATATTTTCCTAGTCCCCAAAGAATGTCATTTGGATATGCTTCATTGAGGTTGAAGGCCATGAGATGAGAGGTAATTTATTTCAATTCATAATGGTATAAGAAGAAGTTTGTGTTGAAATTCACAAAATATGCCTTTTAATAGAAATCAAGGTGTCACAAGAAAAAATCAAGATTTACAACTGAAAGTAAACGATGGAGGAAAAAACATTATATCATGAACTAGGGTGGATATTTTATAGTAGTTTTCTTATCTCAATCAAACCTTGGAATGTTTCCCCTCACTATATTGTAAACTATTTGATTGAAGTGGCTTCATGAGTATGCAACTAAACATGATTGGTGCTCAATGCTGCATAAATGTATGAACATTATATTCAGTAGCAATGTAAAACAATGTTAATTGGTTGACCACCACCATGATGGGTGAATCTTGTATTTTACATATAGTTGTGCGAAGAAACTATAGGGAAATGGTTAACATCTTATTGAAAACTTTGTCACCAGAAATAACTTAGAAAATAAAGGTTAAAAATACTTTTGTAGTGGCCTACAATTCTTTTTTATGATGTCTATTACAATTTTTGTGCATGTGACAATTCTTTTGAAGGGACCACAACTAGTTTTGTTTGTAATTCCTCCTTTCTGGTGGGAAGAGGTACAATTTGGATGCATATAAAGTGTATTTTTTTAGAGGAAATGTAGTCAATGTTGTTCCTGTGTTTTATCAATAATCGAGCAACAAGGCTAGAGCTATGGCTACAAAATTTGGTCACATCACATTTAATTCAAGTGATCTACATTCTAGGCTCCCTGAGTAAGATTAATTGGTTTCCACCATTATCCACCCTTAACCACCTTCTTAAATTTCCTTTTTCCATCTAGGCTTCAATATCCTTAGTATTTTCCTTACCAAACAATGATTATTAAGTTAGGAGAAACAAAGGTAATTATGGATTTGTTTTGTAGGAATCTTCTTTCTTTTTGATAACTTAGAAGTACAATGAGTTACTTAGTTTTTTTTTTGTTTGATATAATATTGTGTTGTTTCAATAAGCCTCATCAAGGATCATTGTAAGCTACAACAAGTCGAATTTTCTACAAAATCACATTCTCTAGGATAGTTATTTGATTCTACAACTCATACGATAAACATACTAATAGGATGATTTTAAGGATGGAAATTTATTTTAAAATGTAGAAACCTTGGCGAATCTTACTAATCCTTCATATGCCAACTATAAATGATTGGCGATATTTTTGTAAAAATATTCAAATTTCTAAGGATTTTATATAGTTTTTATA
>ML779979.1:476574-489172 GCA_009831015.1 Picea engelmannii
GCTAGGGAGACGAATGTCTCTTTCTCTGCAAGTGGGTGCTTGTAGAATCTGAAGGTTGGTGCCTTCACTCAGTTGGTGCTGAAGTAAAAAGGAAGTCGGTGCTTCCACCCAGTGGGTGCTGGGATTCTGTGGGAGTTGGTGCTGTCAGTCAGTTGGTGCTGGCAATCAGAGGTTGTAGCCTCTATGAGTTGGTGCTCATAAAAGATGAGATGTAACGCAGTTGGAGCTTGCTTAACATCTTAAGAAGATGAGGTTTTTTCCCTGGTTGGGTTTCCTCTTGAAAAATCTGTGTCTCATACTTGTGAGTGAATGTTGTGAGTGATTGCAATTCTTTATGTTATCTTCTTTATGTTTATAACTCTGAATTTCACAGTAAAGACTCACTGCCACTAAGATTAATGAGTCAAAGTTAAAAAGAAGAGAAATAGTTAATAATCTACACTAACTGATTCACCCCCCCCGTCTCAGTTAGTTCATACCTGTAACAAGTTATTGGGAGAATGGGGATTGACAACAATCATTTTGGGGAAGAGTGTAAGTCAAAAAATAAAGAAAAGAGAGGAAAGTTTGTATGGGAAGTAACAACAGTGGGAGACAATCATGTTTTGACATGAACAAAAAGAAGAGATAAAAAAAGAAGAAATTTGTATGTGGAGAAACCATGGAGGGAGAATATTGGAGTGTTTTTGGAGAAAAATACGAAAGAGACAGGTTGTCAGGAATGAAGAGTGAACTCCTATGTGAGTTTCACTATAACAAGTGTTTGTTGTTGTTTTCTAGTGGTTTTCCTGGAAATGAGTTCTCTAGAGTTTACCAATAGAGAGATTCCTGGTTACCCGTTCCACAGATATTGGGATAAATGAATGGGACACCCGATGGACTGATAGAAATGAAGCGGTACATTCCTTGGGTTGGGAAGGATGAGAGAAAGAGATATGGTGGAAAATTGAGATAGTTGTAGGAGAATACCAGTGGGTTCTGGGTTTTTCTGAGTTGTGGATGGGATGTTAGAGACCAACCTCTTTTGTGGATTTCCATCCCCAACTCGAGGGTGTCTTGTTGTTGATATTTGGAACAAAACTTCTATGGTTCTAGGTGGAACATCCATCCCAAGCATGTCCCAAGCCACTGATAGCACAACCATTTTTAAAAGATAAGTGTTTTATCTTGTTTCTGTGTTGTGTTATGAGTTTAATTGTTGTGTATTAAATTTGTGTTTGAGAAATATTTATATGTCATTTTATTGAATTATTTAAACTATATTCATGTCATTTTTAGAATTTTGTAGATGCATTTAATTATGATATCAGATAGTAGTTAAATCAATGTGTAATTTGTAGCTGGTATGCTATAGGAAATTAGTTAGTAGGAAAAATTCAATTTTAATTTGTTTTCCGCGTAGTAATTATCCTTAGTTATGCTGGGGGTCATTACATATTAGTATTAGAGCTCCTAGTTAAACAATGGACCTGTATGGGCCAAGAACCAACACAAATTTGGTAAAACAAAATCACTATTATGGACTTGTTCTGTGACGTATTTGGGAAAATGATGAATTCCGAAGTGAAATCCCCAAATTTATAGACCATTTAGTTTGCAATTTCCTTAAAACCCTCTCAGTGGTGATCCATAGCATCAATATGCATAATTGCAGAGTTAAAATTCAACTTGAAAGGTTCAAAATCATGTTTTAATGGTTGTTGTAGAGTTAGGAGAAGTTTTATCAATCGATGACCAAGATCATGTTTGATTTTGAGACCAACGACCCAAAATCATCATGAATAGATTTATAAATTTACAAGGTTTTCATAGTTTTTCAAGGTCTAGCAGATCGATGATTGAGATTCATTTTTGGTAGTTGGGAAAATGAGACAAATCGACGGTTTGTATTGGTTTTCGATTGTTTGGAAGTTGGAGAATATCAACAGTCAAGATAATTTTGAATAGTAGATTTACGGTCCAAATTCATCTAGGATTTGGTCAAAATTTTCTAATTTTTGGAGTTGGTCAAGAGAATTTTTCGATGGCCAATGATCGGTTCAACCGAATTGGTGAAGTCTTTAAGTCACCAACGAAATTTTTTGATAGATGATGGTCATGTAGGAAAATTAGGTGAAGTGTTTTGTTTTCCAATATAAATAACCAATGACAGATGGTCGGTTTGGCCGTTTTATCAAGGTGCTCACTCGACAATAGGAATCATTGATCATCGACGACCAATGATCTGGTTGGCCAATTCAGTGAGGTTTTTGGGTCCTCCAAGGTAAACTATCGATCGTAAAAGAAAAAAATAAGAGGATTGTGTGTCATGCTAGTAAACATCCCCCTATCATGCCATGCCATCCAAGTTGACACCTCAAGATGACGTTCCACTCCACATCAACATCCACATGTCAGGCCACGTCAACTTAATTTCCACATTAGTCAAAAATGGTCTATGGTCGATGATCAAGTTAGTGATATTGGGAAGCGGTTTCATATGGAAACAAGAAATGGTCGATGGTTGATGGTTAGGTCGATCAGCTAAGCGATGTGTTGAAAATTGGTTGACAAAGGAAGGGGTCGATGGCCAACGGTCAGGTCAACAACTTCAATAGGGTTTTGCATGCACCCAAAGGAAAACATCGATCACTGATAGAGTTTATATCAACATATATGATTTCTCCCAATTTTGAGATTGATGACCTAAATTTGTAGAATAATCTCCATCATGGATCTCCTAGTAACTTTCCCACCAATATTTGACATGGGGAAGGGTCTTAACAAGTGAAAAAGTGATATTTTTAATGTTTGATTTTTTTTTTTAAAAGAGTAATAACCTTCTAACAGATTTAACCATTTCTCCAAAGGATGTGCATCTATCTTTCCATCATATAAAGGAATGTCAAATTTAAATTATATCTTGAAGGGTTTCACACCTCCAAAATGATTTCTTTTTGAAGGGGTCTTGTCTGTTGTTGTTAGTTGTTGAAGTATCTAGGTGAAAATTTCCATCATATCATTTATCTATCGCATGAGGGATGCCTTGAGAAATAAATTGATAGGATATCCTACTCTATCATCTCTCTTTTCATATTCCAGGGCAGACTGTTTGGTATGGAGAGAGTGGTATTCCCCAAGTGAAAATATTTTTATACCCAAGTCTCTATATGCTAACCTCATTGGAAACATGAACTAAGAAACAACAAAGAGTATATTTCTCAAATATCACTTACCTAGATTGTATAGATAATGAAATGAAATACAAGAATATGAACAGAAACACACACACACACACACACACACACACACACACACACACACACACACACACACCACACACACACACACACACACACACACACACACACCACACAAACACACCACACACACACACACACACACACCACACAAACACACCACACACACACACACACACACACAAATATATTGAAAAGAACACAATAATATAGTGAGAACCAAATTCTATTAATAAATGGAACAGGAAAAGACTATCAAGTGCAAAGAAATACAGACTGGTTATAATGGTGGTACTTTATCTCTAAAGAGAGAGGTTCCATCTAAACTCATTAACAAGAAGACATTAAAAGAGGGTTAAATGTACTTTTAACATAAAGTAATAAACTTTAAGAGGAAGAAACCCTAAATACCCAAAACCATAACCTTAGCAGAGAAATCACTAAAATGATTGCAAAACCCGAGGTGGCTTGTTGATATATCAAATTCCTGGGGGCACAACATTTGCATACAATATTTGTTTGGGGCACACAATATCTCATTGGAAAGATATAACTGTGAGTTACAATTGTTGGAAATCATAAGCATGATATGGAAACACCAAGCCTCTAAATGTCCAATAAACATTGTTTAAGGCATTAAAATGGACCCAAAAGTTTAGAACCTAAAAAATTGTAGATAAAAAAAATACCAATATGGAGACCAATGTTGAGTTAGTGGAAGAGGTCAGTGGCCACTGGTTTCCATTACTTGTATCGTTGTCTTAAAATATGGAAATGGAAGGTGTCTTTTCTTCTCTGTTATCTTGGACATGTACTTGGAGATTTTCCAATGCTTCCTCCTTCTCTACAAACTCTTGTTGTAGCTAAGTCATCACCTCAGTGAACCCATCCTCCTACCAATTTTACAACAAGAATATATTCTCTCCCAAGTGTACAAGATAAAATATACTCTTTCCCCAATTTTTCATAACCACAATGAGAGAGCCGTGGTGCCCAACAAATTTCTTCCTTAGAACTGGAAACATTATTTTCCATCTCTCAAGGTTATTCTCCATCTCTCTCATCATCTGGTTAAACATCTATACATATTCCTTAAAGTTCTTGTTCTCATCTTGAAGTTGAGCATTGATGGCCTATCAATGTTCCAGCCTCTCTTTGCTTTCTTTATCCGTGTTAGGTCTACAAGGTTATGGAAGTCACATCATGGTTCAAGAATCAACTTCTCTGATACCTTATGATTCATAAATGAGGGACTTATAGACCACTCACTTCAACAACATGGATCCATGGAAGAAATGTAATTTATTATCAATTCTTGGAGTTATTTATAAATATTTTTTATATTTATGACTTTGAGGATTTTGTTCTTAGTGTAACCTTGGTTTAATTGAAATTCATTAGAATGAAGGCTTTGTTCAATCCTATTTACAATTCTTTGTATTTTCGTTTGTAATGAATTAAATTTTGTTCCTATAGTTTCAAACATAATTGTTCATATATGTTTTCCAAATCTCTCTCCTCCTTTGTCATTTGAAACAATCAACCCAACATTTGTACCAATCAACAACGTTGATTTCTAAATCTTGGAGACCTAATTGTTGTCTACTACCAAGACCAATTCAATAAATTTTCTACCCCTTTAAATGTTTATTATTTGATGGACATACTACATTATATAGGGAATCAAATTGTAGAGACTTAGAAGGTGGTTTAATTCACTATATTTTGGTAATATTGAGCCATAATAAAGACAGATGTTATGTTCAATGGACTCTTAGCTAAAAACAAGTTAGTGGAGATATGAATATGAAAATATCCAATGTCATCGAAAATTAAGTGGTCATGACCCAACATTGTTTATACCGGAGTTTCGTACAATGTTCCAAAATTCACCATGAAAAAATGGTCTCCTTCTACACATAGGAAAATTTATTCAATTGGGAAAAATGATTTCTAGCTCTTTATTGTCAAAATTTGTTCCTCAACAGAGGTTAGTTCCACTTTTAGAAAAACAATTCAGTTGATACTCATTGAGAAATAGATTTCTTTTTCAACATTCCAATTCACTTTAGACCACATTGGATTCCAATTCAATAGTCAACTCCTTCTATAGTAGTCAATTTTATCTTTATATTGATTCCCACCAACAATTACACCTTGAACGATTCCAACCAACTGAAAATAGTACTTTAGGGGATCAATTGGGAAATTACATTGTTATTACTTTAATTGATTAAATGATAATTATTTACCTACATTTTGTTTTGTGTGAGTTTCCTCAATGGATAATCTTAGAAAGGTGAAAAGAAATATATTTAGATAGATTTAGGAGCTTCCATGCATGTATCTAAGTGAGAGTGACCCATTATACCTGTGGAATAAACACAAGAATAAAAAAGGAAGTGTAAATCTTATAGGAATACTCCAATTGACTCAACACTTGATTCAATATTAGTGGCCAAACATCAGAATCACCCAATTCTCTCAACATAAAATTAATGGATGGTAATTAGGAACACAAATACAAGTTTTGGTTAAGAAATTACAAAAACCATTTCTCTATAACCGCTGAGATTATAATTCAAGGTGGAATGGATGGTGATGATGTTAGCATTGTTGGCATTCACAACATATAATGGAGAAAAAGTGTTTTCATTCTATGGTATCAAGGAAAATATAAAAATCATCATGGTAACCCTTTAATAGAACTTAGAGAATCCCATTAAACATATATAATATCATCAATAACCTCACATAAGATTTCCATGATCTAGTGAAATCAAACAAAAAATGAACACATATATTTTACCTTGGAAACCTAACCGATAAAACTAACTTTAAATGGTTGTCGCGATTTCAATTGGAAAGTCTCTAGTTATTATGCATTGCATGTCTCTTTGTGCATACTCCCCTACTTGGAAAAAATACCCTTTGAGATTGAAACTATAAGAATAAATAGGGAGAGTCATGGTAATGGGAAGGCCAACAGGCTCGGCCTTTCATTTCCCATTCCTTAGTCTTTTTCTCTCCTATTTATTTTTCATTTATTTCTATTTATTTCTCTCTCTTTTCTCTAATTTACTTTTACATTTGAATTGTCTTTAACATTTTGTCTAACCTTCACTAGTATCCTAATTACACATATATATACAAATTATTAGAACCATTTTATTGTTTTGATCCATTACAAATAAACTATAACTAACATACTCTACTTTTGATAGGAGAATAAGGTTGGGAAATTAGAAAAGAGAGACTCGTTATTTCTTGATAAATGTTGAAAACAAAATATACCTTAAAAACAATAAGTGAAAACCAAAGGTAATCAAAATCCTCAAGTAATGAAATATACTAACTAATTAAATTTAGAATTTTGATGAAAATAAAATCAAAATAATAAAAGAAACAAAAACTATAATATGTACATGATGATCGTCATTCTAAATAAAGAAAGTGAAATATATCTTAATTTTTTGGCTATTGAAAGGGAGGGAATCAAGATCACCTCTAGGATTTGTAATCAATACGTATCATTTCCTATTTTCTCTTCTATCTAATCAAGATTGAGCCACAACTTCTGAATGTTGGAATGTTGGTTGTCATTGATGTCAACACTTGGAGTGTTTGATATACCCTAGAGTTGTGATAGATATTGATGGTGAGTTATTTTTCATTGATGTAAACAAGAGTGTTTGATGTCAACATATGTGATGAGTGAATTTTATGAAGCCTACACAAATCCTCATAGGTGTGTTCATGAGACCCGAAGATGTTTGAGGAATAAGGACATGAAGGATAGTGAAAATGTAGGTAACACACTCATAGATGGATAGTAATCATCATGTTGTTTCTGGTGATAGGTGGTACACCACATGGTTCCTCATGGTTAGGGAGATATCCCCTCATGAAGTTGTAAGCCCTGAAGAATGGGTAAGAATCCCTAAACAATTACAACTCTTAGTCAAAGGGTTCAATGGTTGTAAAAAGAAACCCCTAAAGTAAGGAAAGAGGTTACTTAGAAAAAAGTATAAATACACCTCAAGGAGTCTCTCATAAGAACATTCACACACACATTTTATTGAATATCTCTAAGTGAATAAGTGATATGGTTTATTGTTTTATTGGAAATTTTGAGGCCAAATCTGAGGTAGCAAGTCTGAGTTTGTGAAGGAAGGTCGAAGGTGAAAGTCTCAAAGTTGCAACAAATGTGAATAACCCTAGCTTCTGAGGTATCCATGGGTTCCAGGTCAGCAAGGTGAAACTGTATGTGGGTTGTAGTGGAGGAAAGTGTGGATATCCGTGGGTAGTAGAAGAGGAAGTCATGGATCTAAGAAAAGGATTATGAAAGCCTGAGAAGTGATGATTGTACTAGGTTGATTATGCCTAGGTTGGTTTACTCATTTGTTATCTAATACAACAGGGTGTCTACAGGTTACAAGTATGTTTATATGCTTGATTTGAGAGTTACATGTTATGGTTATGGTGCATGCTTGATGCATGGTTGGTATATTGTTGAGACATTGGTACATGGTTGAGGTAACTCTTATGTTACATGCTTGAGGCATGCCATGGTGGTATGGTACACCTTGGTGATGATATGATACCTTGTTAGAAGTACACTCTTGGCTATCTTCGTATCTGGTTTGGCTTCTGTCATGGTTATGGTTAATTATTAGAGACATATCTTTGAGATGTTTGTACATGGTTGAAGTTCACATTTGGTATATGGTAAAACTTGTATGAGATACACCTCTTGGTTATGTTGGTACTTGGTTGAGGTACACCATTGATAGTACTTGCTTGGTACATATTATGGTACATGGTGACGCAGACCCCCAAACCCTCAGGTCCAAGGTCCGCACAGGATCGTTCTACACTGCCCTTTGAGTCTAATTGACTTTTTGGTTTCCCCTCGAAAAATACCCTTCACACTCAACAGTGTATCCACAGGTCCTTATGGGTGTGCCCACGTGATCAAACACAAAGCATCAACCCAAATCTTCCGATCAAACAATATGATCACACTTTTCACGATTTCGGAACTTCGGATTTCGCGACTTCTCCTTCCGAGTTCCTCGATCCTTCAATTGCTGAAACCGAAAATGTCGATTCACCAAAATTCTTATCGCGTTTCGCGATTTCGGGAATCTCAGAACAAATAACCTCGATCCCTTGTCCTCGAAAATGCCGAATTGACGAATTCTGACACATTATCAAATGATGGTCCCACAATGAAACTTTCCGCCTTTTCAGAATTTCGGACTTCACGATTTCACGAATCCAAATGCAAGGCTCCCATTCCTTCGAACTCCGAACCCCGAAATGGTCAACAGGTTTGACTCCGCCAATCTGACAAGGACACGACACCTGTCCACTCAACCACTCTCTATCTCTGACACGGACTCCTGCCACTTGTCACTCTTTTGGGTTTTTGGGACTTTCACTCCCAAAGTGTTGTCTCCTCCGTCTCCTGACTCCCAAAATGCCGAAATGGTCTGACAACTAGCGCAAATCATGATCAACGGTCCACGTTGATTATGGATCCTAGAGTGGAAAGCTTGCTCACCTTTAGCCACCCTGCAACTTCTCAAGATCCTACAGTCCTCATGGTTTCGGGGATTCTCCACAGAGAATTATTGTAACGACCCTACTTAAATAGATGTATATGATTATTAATTATAATTAATTTAATAATATAAATGTCCTAAAAGATTAGCTAAACAATAATTATTTCTTAAAATAACATTAACTAATTATTTAGTATTAATTAATTATTCATGATTGTCAATGATTAATTTAAGTATTAATTGACTCATTAATTAATAAGGTAAAGAAATAAAAGGAGGATAATAAATTATTTTATTAAATTAAGAGTTACGTACATGGAAAGGGATAAGATATTAAATAAAGGGGATAAGGGGCATTAATGACGACATGATAAGATAAGGTAATAAATGGGTTAGGTAGGGAAGTAAATGAGGGGTGAAGTCGGTGAAGGAGGGATATGGAGGGAAAGGAGGTTTACAAGAGGACCATTCTACGGGGGGATGAGGGATTGATTTTGGGGCGGGGATTTGCAGAGAGGAGTGAAATTTTGGAGTGGGATTGTATCAGTCAGGCACCGGGGTTGCTAGAGGTTTTGGGCACAGGGGCCAGGATATCCATATGATATCCTGGAGCTAGGAAGTTACCTAGTTGGCAGGGAGGAACTAGGTTTTGGGCAGTGTTTACAAAGTGCAACAGCGGTCAAGAAAGAAAGCAGACAAACGGAAGGTTATTAGCATCAGGTTCAGGTATTTAAAATTATGCATTGTTTTTAATCTGTTATTAAATTTATTATTCATTGTTAAATTTAAGTTACTGAAGTTATTATTATGAAGATTATTATTCTGTTATGAAGTTACTGCCTTAGTTTATGAAATAAATTGATGTTTAAATTTATTTGGCTATTACATTTGGTATCAGAGCCCTGGTTCAAAATTTGGAACCAAAGGCCTACCTACCCACCCATAAATTTAAAGAAACACTCCTATTTAGTTATAGTAAATCCCTAAATAAATGTATTAGGGTAAATACAAATTTGGGCCTTAAGGGCCAAATTCCCAGCTCCAACTCTAGCTCCGCCTAACCTGCAAACCAAACACAGACAATTTTTAGCAAATTTACATACTTACGGAATCCAAGAAAAGGGGAGAAACACTTATTGATAATTGGCACTTATAAGTGGATTTAACAATTTTGTAAACACTAAATATAAGTGGAGTTGAAAGGATCTCATGTGTGAGAGGAACATTAATCTAAGTACGCATAACAACAACCAATAATGTGAATATCAGTGGCCATTAAAGCGAACATGCATTAATAACTCTTTATGCTTAGAAAAGAAAAGAGAAGATGCACCCATGTAATTAATTATAAATATAGGAACATAGTATAAGCATTAAATTGGAGGATTTATTATCCCAGCAAAGTAGTATGGCTTAAAAACCCCGCGTTAGGTTCTGAGAATTAACTTTCATGGAAATGAGCAATGTAAGAAGAGATTTCTGCAATCTAATTATTACATGACACAAACCAGAGGCAGTATCATATTAATATATTTATAAATTTTTGGTATACCAAAACAACATGCAACACACTCTAGAAAAGTTGGATTGTTTTTCTTTTTAAAATATCCAACTCAAGAACTGAATTTACACCATAAATCTCATATGTAAGCATTTCTCCAAGCATAAAGCTGAAGAGAAAACATACCTTGTTCATTCCTGGCTGTAAAAACGATGACACCAGTTTCATCCCCAACCAAGCACTCTGCAATACGCATTTGACGAACCTGAGAACCATCTAGCCGGCCCTTTTATAAAACCATCTTCGCAGTGACAACCTTCACAGTCAAGGTATGACCACTAGTGCCTGGTCACAGCTGGTCAACTTTGGTGAATACAAGTTTCCTCATCCCTAGCTTTGCCTCTGCCATAGCTGACAAAGTTTCTCAATGATTTCCTTAGGTATTAGAATTCAAACTGCTCTAAAACCCTATAAGAAATAGCAGAATCCACGCAAAATTAATGAGAAAAACAAGAAGCTGAATACCTTTCAAAGAGGCCATCACCCAAAATTCACAGAGTACTTGAGAAGAATGGAGAAACGTAGCCATAGAAGAAGAGAATCTCGAAGCATTAAACCGTAGAAAAACCCTAAAATATGCCCAGTTATGATTTCTGCAACTATAAATATAGAATCAAATCAGATCTGGTGGATCTATTAAAAACAAGGAGCTTTCACAGGCACAATTTTTCTGCAAAAAAACAAACCGTGCGACCTCGCACATCATGTGAAAATAATAATATAAATGCAATGCATGAACTCTTACCTCAAATTCTGATGCGTAATTGCTCGACCCATAGCCTAAAAAAAAAAGTAAGGAACCTTACCTACAAAATAAAGGGGAAACCCCTAAGAATCCAAAACATTAAATAGTAGATTTACCTTCTAGAATTCATGCTTCTCTTCTTTGTTTATTCTTGAAGCTTCCTCCCTCTATTTCGCTGCTTCAAATATTCAATGGAAAATCCATCAATTATCCTGATCCCAACATTTTCCTCAAAGTGATCATCAGCTAAAGAAACACAGATCTTTGTCAAATTAAAATTGGCCAAATCTTCAATCCAGATTGAAGGAGAGCAGGACCAAGTTTATTTAATGCAAATGACCAAAACAGAGCTACATTTTCTGACCAGTCTGCAGTTTTGATATTCTGTAGTGACAAAGCTTGTGCCATCCTCACATAGTCAGCAGTGTAACACTAATCGGAAAGGCAACATGCACGACCAATCTTGTCCTAGTGCTCCTGCTCACTATGCTGCAGAGAGGTCTCCCCTATCAAGAGATATTTGTGGCAACAGGTCACTATTATTATTGACCCACCAGGAGCGGCTACTCGGACCAACTCTTGCATAAAATTTTCTTTATCGTGCATGTGCTCCCCAATCTCCATTGCACGTACCAGATCAAAGTGCCCATCAAGAAAAGGCTGCTCTAATGCGTCCTCTACTTGAAAAGAAACCTTATCGTTGAGACCTCGACATGGGCTCCATACTTCTTAGTCAAATACCTCAAAATTGGCCAAGCGAATTCAGTACGAAGCAGCAGGACCTGAATACTTATACAACACGAAATTTTCTCACTCTAAGCCAGTAACCCATGACAAAGAGTTACAACGAGCCAATGCTCATAGTCATAGCCAGGGAACGACGATGCCATCTCCGTAGGTGGCCTTTCGCTCCAGTTGGGAGGCCCATTTCCCAGTGGTGAGTAGTTCGATCCAGCGTTTGAGTTTGAGACCTTCCACCGAGCCGACAAACGGTTCGAATCATGTGGAAGCTACTGTCAAATAGATAGTTTTTTGTGTGTTTTTCTATCTGAAATAATATCAATAATATCAGTAAGTAAAGAACACGATTGTGGAAATTATAAAGACAAAATATAGAAACTCCTTGTTACACATTATTTTCGTCATCCCTATGATCATTAATGATGTAAACCTATCTGTTGCCTTCAGAGGGGTCACAGTGGCCTAAGTTCTTAAAGAGAGAAGGGAGAAGAACTTTTCCTGAGAAAACAAGTTGCTTTTTCCAATGTAAAAACCTTATAAAAAGGGAAGTTTGCAGGTTGATATATAGGCAGGATGTGAGAATGACCAATTCTCGCAGGTTTCACTATAGCCAGGGTGCGAACAGTTCGCAGGTTGCTATATAGCTAGGGTGCGAACATTCCAGCACGTGGGAAAAACGTACGGTTTCTCGAATTTTCTAGAAGGAGAAGCTTCTATGGTGAGGTGGCATCCGAATGGTTTGGAT
>ML779979.1:513558-545510 GCA_009831015.1 Picea engelmannii
CTTTCTTATTTTGTAATTATTTTCTTTAATTATTTTCAGGGCCTACATGTACTTCCTTTTTCAATTCACTTTGTCATCTTCAAAAATTCATTTCTCCTCAACCATGAGGATCCATGTGACGTGCCACATACCACCAGAAAGAGTATGATGTATACTATCTATTCATGGGTGTTGTATATGCATGTGCATTTTTCTTCATGTCCAAATACCTTTATCAATCTTGCGGTCCAAAACCCATGACTAGGGTTGACATCAATGACAACAATCAATCTTCCAACATTTGATACCACAACTGATGTAGACCCCCAAAACCTCAGATCCAAGGTCCGCACAGGATCGTTCTACACTACCCTTTGAGTCTAATTGACGTTTTGGTTTCCCCTCGGAAAATACCCTTCACTCTCAACAGTGTATCCACAGGTCCTTATGGGTGTGCCTGCATGATCAAACACAAAGAATCAACCCAAATCTTCCGATCAAACAATATGATCACACCTTTCATGATTTCAAAACTTTGGATTTCGTGACTTCTCCTCCGATTTCCTTGACTCTTCAACTATCGAAACCCAAAATGCCAATTCATTGAAATTCTTATCGTGTTTCGTGATTTCAAGAATCTCAGAACAAAGAACCTCGATACCTTGTCCTCGAAAATGTTGAAATGTTGAATTTCAACACGTTATCAAATGTTGGTCCCACAATGGAATTTTCCACCTTTTCAAAATTTCAGACTTCACAATTTCGTGAATCCAAATGCAAGGCTCCCAATCCTTTGACCTCCGAACCCCAAAATGGTCAACAAGTTTGAATCTGCCAATTTGACAAGGACATGCCACCTATCCACTCAACCACTTCCTATCTCTGACACAGACTCCTACCACTCGTCACTCTTTCTGGTTTTTGGGACTTTCGCTCCCAAAGTGATGTCTCCTCCGTCTCCCGACTCCCGAAATGATGAAATGATCTGACAACTGGTGCAAATCATGATCAATGGTCCACGTTGATTCTGGATCCTAGAGTGGAAAGCTTGCTCACCTTTATCCACCCTACAACTTCTCAAGATCCTACAGTCCTCATGGTTTCGGGGATTCTCCACAAGGAATTATGGCCGCTCGTTGCTCCTTGATAACTCCTGCGAAATAAACCAAGGTTCTTCCTCTGGGATTTAACTTCTGCAAAATGAGTTTGCTTCATCTCCCCCTTGTTTATCTCAAGGCACTAACCCTCCTGAGCTTTCCTTGCAACATCGAGTCTTCAATAAGACTCTTGCACGCACTTCTTGCGGCAGTCCCTCAAATACTTCTAAGTATTTGATTCTCTCCACTCTGTGCACTTTTCTGCAACAATAGTCTTCCAATTCACCCCTTGGTTGATAAGTTATCAACTTTCAACCGGCCTGCGCACACCTTGCACAGCTCCTGTGCATCACCTGCACTTCTGCGGGAATGAGAACAATAGTATCTCTCTTGAGATTTCAGAGATAAACTCTGAACCTTCGTCAACGCACTCCTTGCGGACGATTTCACTACACTCCTTGCAGGAACTTCTCACTCAGGTTGAGAAACAATTGAAAATCATTCTCTCTCTCTCTCAAAATTCAAACATTTAACATGAAATCATACATTCACACAATATTAAAGCAAATGCATAACAAAGAGAATAAACAATCATAAGCATACCATTCAGCATGTATACACAGAAAGCATCATAACACCATGAATTTGAATCAAAGCTCTTTGTATTAATTCAAACTTCTCTACATGGGTTCTTCTATACAATTTTCTGCTACAACTCTATTCTTCCGCTCTATGCTCAATGATCTCTGATTGTTAAAAAAAATAATAATGTTACAATGATACAAAGGTGAGGGTGTCTATAGTCGGTTTTCCCTCCTACGCTCTAAACTGTCTAATCTGGAACTTAAATCTACCTACTTTCATTGACTGTGCATAAATGCCTCTACCTACTACAGATGAGAGCAAATTGCTCATGATCTATTTACATCCTCCAAAATATAAATGCAAGGTATGCCTTATTACATTACTATTTCAAAAACATTCCAAAACACTTTTGCAATGTGTTGAAATGTGTTGGTGCTCATCCCAGTTGTCTTCTTCCCCCATGCTCGCTTGTTGTTGGCGATGCTCCTGCATCACATGGTGTGTGGATGATTGGAATGTTGTTTGAGGTATATGGTTGATGATATGGTGCATGGTTAGAGGCATATGTTTATGCATTGTTGATGCATAGTTTAGTGTTGGTACATTGTTTATTCTTAGTTCATGAACATTTTGGTACAGGTGTTGGTGCATGGTTGATGCACATTTTAGTATAGGTGTTGGTGCATGGTTGATGCACAGTTTGATACAGGTGTTGATGCAGGTTGATGTACATGGTATGTTACAGGTTGATGTACATTTTTGAGGTACATGACATGGTCAATGTACATGGTGCAGGTTCATGTACATAGTTTATATACATGGTACATGTTGATGTGTATGGTTTATTTACATGGTTGATGATTGATGTACATGGTTTGGTGATGACTGAGTATCTAGTTGAGAGGTTCTCTTGGTTATCAAGGATCTAGTTGTGTATTAGTGATAGTGTCAGGTCAGCTACAAAGACAGGTTGGATACAATGACATTTTGATAGGTTACAGGTTGATGGACAGTTATAGTGACAATGATAGTGGAAGTAGCAATGGAATTGATTGTGGTAGTGACAGTTTGGTCTACACTTATATTTCAGGGTGGAAATATGGGTAAAGGAAAGGGGCTTGTAGCATCCTTCTGGTTGGATCTAGAGAACATGAGGAACTGGATCTTCCTTTAGGTTGGAGCCTGAGAATCAGGGGGTTGTATCCTCCTTCTAGTTGGAGCTAAATAATTTAGGGAGTTATAGCTTCCTTCAGGTTGGATCATGTAAATAGTAGGTCGTGTACTCCTTCCAGTTGCAGCTAGAGAATTGGGAAGTTAGTGCTTCCAATGAATGTATTCTTTGATATATAAGAAAGCATTTTGTGGTTTTATCCTATTTGGGTTTCCACATAAATTCTAGTGTACCTTGTATTTGATGAGATTTTGTTGATGTGATGTTGCTTATGTTTATATTCTCATGATATATTCATTACAATAATAAATGATACATTGATGATATATTGTTGATAATATTGAAGTTTATATATTATGGTTAAAAGTGGTAAAAATGCTCATACTGATTCACCTCTCCCCCTCTCAGTATTCCAACAATTGGTATCAGAGTAGGTTCCTTCAAGAAAACAATTTAACCATTGGAGGGAACATCATGGGGTACGCTATATTTGGGGCACCATAGTTTGATGGTAAGAATGGTTAGAGATATGAAATGTAGAGCATAAAAATTAAAACATTTTTAAAGGAACAGGGGTATAATGTTTGGCAATAATTTTTTAGAGGATAAATCACTACAAAGAAATTGAAGACTACAGTAAAAAAGGAATTGAAAATAAATAAATAAAATAGCTATGGATTTCATCTTGGAAGGATTACCTGATTCAGTAAAAGAGAAAGTGGGAAAATTTTCATCAGCCAAAGAACTTTGGGAAAATCTACAAAATATCTATTCAAATAAATCTCATCCTATCACAGGGTCAATGTATATTGATCAGAACAAATAATATGCAAGAATAGAATAAGAAGAAATATTTTCATCGTGTCAGAAATATTTAGAAGAAGAATATTGTGAAGAAGGAATAGTATATCTTGAAACAAAATTAATCAGTGCTTTAGACAAATTGACAAAAGAAAGGAATAAAAAAAATTCTCTTAAGGAACAATTAGTCAAGAAGAATTCTCAAAAGAGTTCCAAATAATCCCAACAGGTCATCATGAATCTAAAATATCAACTGGAAGAATCCAAAAGGATTGAAGAAACACACAAAAGTCAGATGGAAGAGAAGCAATGTTTGTAAGATGAAATAGTAGCACAAAGAAATGAAGCAGAGAAGAGAGAGAATATTTTGATAGATCAGCTCAAGGAAATATCTGAGCATTTAAACCACCTTGAAGATAAATTTAGTCCACAAGAAAAAAGAATTGAAGACCAAATAATCTCTTTAAAGATCCAACTTGAAGAATCAAAGAGAACGGAAGAAGTCATGAAGAATGAGATGTTGAAGAAAGTAGAAGAGGTTGAGAAGCTTGAAGAATAAGTTTTCACATAAAGAGTTAAAATCGTCAAACTCAACAAGAACAATGAATAGAGAGAAACATCCACATCAATAGTAAATAAAGTTGAAGAGAAGGACTCCAGGTTGCTAGAAAGGAAGAATGAAGAAAAGAGAAAGAGTTATGTAGAAGTACTAAAAGAAAGGAATCATGGTCATCAAGAATCAAAGAAGAATGAATATAACAGAGAAACATTTTCAACAAGACCTTCCACATTCAAGTAGAAAAGAATCTTCAATCATGATGAAGGGATCAATAGAAGAAAAGATCATGATCAACTAAGGTAGGAATTTAGAAGGACCACACCACAAAGAAGAGAATTCACTCCTACGTATGTAAATTTCTTTTATGTTCATTGTTTTACTTGTACTAACTTTGGACATAAAGTTGTAGATTGCAGGGATTATGGAAGAAATGTTCAAGCAAGAAATTATCATGTGGCTTCACATAACATTGAATATTACAAATGCCACAATTATGGTCACATAGCTTGAAATTGTAGAAGCAGGTTATAGCCTACCAAGAAAGAAAACATTAATGTTAGATACACAAAGGTTTGGAGAAGAAAAAAAAAAAAAATAGGTGAATAAAGAATAGGTCCCATACATTGCAAATTTTGCAGTAGTGTGAGAAATAAAAGAAGATAAGGTGAATAAAGAACATTCCCAAGAGATTGTACCTTCAATATTTATAGTGCAAGATCATAATGAATCCACGGGAAAAAAGGAAGAAGTCAAAGTTCATAGAAATGAAGAGTCTACAAATGAAGAAGAATATTACTCTGCATTAGGGTGGATTCCTCCATTCTTCTAAGATATGCGACTTGGAGACTCCCAATAAATATGAATATTGAACTAGGGGAGTTGGTGTAGTAGCTACTACATATCAGAGAACCATTGTTTGATTAGTTTGAAGTGTTTCCAGAGATAGCTTCATAGAAGACATGTAATAGAAGAACAAAATGAAAGATTGATCGATTGAGAAGTAGTATTCCCATGCAGATATAAGAGGAATATCATTGACACACTTTCTAGGAAGGGATATATTCATTACAGGTTTAAGGATGTATTGTAGATCAATGGACATATTTGATTTAGTGTGAGAAATAGGAATATGAGATGATCAGTTACAACAAATAATCCTTCATGATAGTACATTCACAGATGGGTCAGCATTGTAGAACATTGAGTAGCAGAGCTATGGACAAATATGGATTTATGAGATCATTGGTAGGTCTAGACAGATATATGAAAGAGTATATTTATAATTTGAATCATTGGAATCAATGGAAAAGTGATATTCTTAGCAGGTAAAAAATACATGGTTAAGAGAAGATGCATAGTAGTGGATTAACAATTGGAATCATCAGAGGAAGTCATATTATCAGAAGGAAATCATTGAAAAATATGGTCAAATGAGCGTGACAAGTAATTGAAGAAATCAAGTAATGAATGCTTTTTATTTATGTCAGAAAATTACAAGAGGGAGCACCAATGGAAAATAAGTAGCATTGGAAGAGAGGAAAGGAAACATATAAAAGTATCCCTCCATTGATTTACAACACATCTTGCAGATAAGTCAAGGGAAGATAAATCATTAGAAAAAGAAATCAGGAAAGAAATATTAGAAGCATGCAGATAGGGGGAGACATACCAACATGGGGAGTTATCCTTTTTTCCCATGATGTCAAAGGGAGAGAAAGAAAAATATTATAATATTAAGAGTTAAGTGCATGAAGTCATAGATGGATTATTCAGAGAAGGTATACTTCTAGGGTAATTCAATATTTCCTAGAAAAAGAGAAGAGGAACTTGGAAAGAAACATGAGGAGAGAAACATGTGAAGAGAAATAATAGAAGCATAAAGACAAGGGGAGAAACCCCAAAGGGGGATACCCTTTTCCATTGATTTCAAAGGGGGATAGAGATATACATTGACTAGGAGCGATGGTCATAAGGGGGAGCATGAGTATTAGAGTATGAGAGTTTCCATCAATTCCAAAAGGGGAGATTGTTGGATAATTGCTTGTCATCGATGTCAACCCTTGGAGCGTTCAAGATAACCTAGATTTTTTATAGATATTGATGGTGGGTTATTTTTCATTGATGTCAACAAGAGTGGTTGATGTCAAAAAATGTGATGGGTGCATTTGATGAAGCCTATATGAAGCCATAGAGGATTGGTCATGAGACCCGAAGTTGTTTTAGGAATAAGGACATGACGGACAGTGTAAATGTTGGTAACAAACTCATATATGGATAGTCCTCATCATTCCATTTCTGTTGATAGGTGGTACACCACATGGTTTCTCATGGTTAGGGAGATATTCCCTCATGAAGTTGGAATGCCCAAAGAATGGATAAGAAACCATAAATAGTTACAAGTCCTAGTCAAAGGGTTAAGTTGTTGTAACAAGAAACCCCTAAAGTGAGGAAAGAGGTTACTTAGAAAATATTATAAACACACCTCAAGGAGTCTCTCATAATCACATTCAAACACACATTATATTTAATATCTCTAAGTGAATAAGTGATACAGTTTATCTTTTTATTGGAAAATATGAGGTCGAATCTGAGGTAGGAAATTCTAAGGTTGTGAAGCAATGTGGAAGGTGAAAGTCTCAGAGTTGCAGAAAATGTGAGTAACCCTAGTTTTTGAGGTATCTGCAGGTTAATGGTCAGTATGGAATGGATCTATGTGGGTTGTATTGGAGGAAATCATGGATTTCCATGGGTAGTAGAAGAGGAAGTCGTGGATCCGTAAAAAGGATTGTGAAAGGATAAGAAGTGATTCTTGTACCAGCTTGTTGATGCCTAGGTTCGTTTACTCATCTATTATCAGATACATCAAGGTGTCTACAAGTTACAAGTATGTTTATATGCTTGATTTGAGAGTTCCATGTTATGGTTATGGTGCATGATTGATGCATGGTTGGTATATTTTTGAGACATTGCTACATGGTTGAGGTAACTCTTGTGTTACATACTTGAGTTGTGTCATGGTGGTATGGTACACATTGGTGATGACATAATACCTTGTTAGAAGTACACTTTTGTCTATTTTGGTATCTTTTTTGGTATATTTCATGTATATGGTTCATTATTAGAGACATATATTTGAGATGTAGGTACATGGTTGAAGTTCACACTTGGTATATGGTAAAACATGTATGAGATACACCTCTTGGTTATGTTGGTACTTGGTTGAGGTAAACCATTGATAATAATTTCTTGGTACATATTATGGTACATGGTGTATGGATGATTGGCATGTTGTTTGAGGTATATGGTTGATGATATGGTGTATGGTTAGAGGCATATGTTGGTTCTTTTTTTATGCATGGTTTGGTGTTGGTGCAATGTTGATGCACGGTTTTGTGTTGGTGCATGGTTGATGCATGTTCTGGTATAGGTGTTGGTGCATGGTTGATGCAAAGTTTGGTATAGGTTTTGGTGCATGGTTGATGCATGATTTGATACATGTGTTGATGCATGTTGATGTATAGGGTATGGTATAGGTTGATGTACATTGTTGAGGTACATGACATGGTTGATGTACATGGTACAAGTTCATGTACATAGTTGATGTACATGGTACAGGTTCATGTACATGGTTGATGTACATGGTACAGGTTGATGTGTATGGTTGATGTACATGGTTGATGATTATTGTAGATGGTCAATGTACATGGTTTTGTGATGTTTGAGTATTTGGTTGAGAGGTTCTCTTGGTGATATAGGATTTGTTTGTGTATCAGTGATAAAGACAAGCCAATGATAGAGACAAGTTGGATACAGTGATTGGTTGATAGGTTACACATTGATGTGATAGTGATACTGGAAGTGGCAGTGATTGTGGTATTGAGAGTTTGTTCTACACTTATATTTTAGGGTGACAATATAGGGCAAGGAAAGGGGGTTGTATCCTCCTTCTGGTTGGAGCCAGAGAACACAGGGAGTTGGAGATTCCTTCAAGTTGGATCCTAAGAATCAGGGGGTTGTAGCCTCCTTCTGGTTGGATTCATAGAATTTAGGGAGTTGTAGCTTCCTTAAAGTTGGAGCTTGTAAATAGGGGGTTGTATCCTCCTTCTAGTTGTATCTATAGAATTGGGAATTCAGTGCTTCCAATGAATGTATTCTTTGATATATAAGAAAGCATTATGTGGTTTCTCCCATTTGGGTTTCAATGTAAATTCTATTGTACTATGTATTTGATGTGATGTTGTTGATGTGATGTTTCTTATGTTTATATTCTCATTATATATTGAATGCAATCATAGATGATACATTGATGATATATTGTTGATAAGATTGAAGTTTATATATTGTGGTTAAAATTGGTAAAAGTGTTCATACTGATTCACCCCCCCTCTTAGTATTCCAACATTGAAACTTTGTTTATTTATATTTGGGATCATTTATTTTATCCTATTTTAGGACCAAATCACCTGTCCAAAAATACTTATCACTAGCATTATGCTTGTCAAAAAAATTCTTAATGATTTTCTAGTGAGTGAAAAACTTATTCTTTGTTTTCTCCCTCTCCTTTTCTAACATGATAAGAGTTTCAATTCTATTCTTTAAGGTGGGATAAAGATCTCATGAAGCTTGGGAGAGTTGGAGTGAAGGAAATAAAACATTTTGCGGAAAATTTTCTCCTTTCCCATGGACTAAGAAATAAGGAAAAGTACCCAATTCCCCTTTTGGTGTCACTCTATCTAACCATAGAGAACTAGATAAGGAATTATGTTGATTCCTATGGTTCTTTATTATAGTCTTGTTAATTATGTAGATCAAATTCTTATTGGTTTATTCATCCACTTTGTTTCCTTATGGATAGTAGTTGGCTAAATATTGAAGAATTATCCCCTTGTCTAATGCAAACTATGACAATCAAAAGGAAGAGAAATATGAAGAATCATACATTACAATAACCAAAGGAATTGTGAATCTATTGATCACATGTGATTCAATAAATCAAATGATCACTTTTTCATTAACATGTGTTTATGATATAGCCTAATCCCACCTAGTGAAACAATTAGTTGCAGTCAAGATGCACATGTTCTACTTTGAATAATATGGGTTGATTTATCCTATTATTTATATTCCCCATTTCTTGAAAGGTATATTAATTGAGATAGGTCACAATGGTATTGATACCATTTTCTCTCTTCTCCTTCTTAGTTGATATATTTTTCATTTTTTAACATAATCATGTGCATCTTGAGTAACCAACTCGCAAAATCTTGTGAGATGTTACCTTGCTAGTGAAATATTGTCTTGCTAGAGCAATGACCTCCATTTGGCCCATGGTGGATATCTTTCAATAATTTTTCAACAACATCCCTTTTGAAATAGAGTTGTAAAAGTCTGCCATATAAACTCCTTCAGAAGAAGATGTTAAAAGCTTGCATTGCATATATTTCAAGTGTAAAGACCTTTTTTACTTTTAGTTCATATGTCTTGGATTTGTCCCATGGTCGAACAAATATTTATGTTCTTGAGTAGATATCTTGATTATGCCACAATTTGTTTCCTCCAAAATCTTTATGTGTTTTGTGTTCCCATAAATCTAAGTTAGCTTCTCATTATGTAAGGGTCAAGCTTATATGATTCGTTTAAATATCACAAAGTCATGGGTTTATTTGAGAGGAAACTCCAAACACCTCTATCTACCCCCCTTGAAGTATTTTTTCCATAGAGATTTTTTCCACCATGCTAATTTTCCTGCAAGCATTCTCCACATAGTTTTTCCTCCCATAGTGATATTCATTAAGGTAGGACCTATGATCCCTAGGCCACCCATATCAATAGGATTCTTAACCACCTTAAAACTAAGGAGATGATATTATTTCCCATTATTTTTTCCTCCTTGACATAGGAATTTTCTCAATTCCATAGCAATCTTATTTAAGAAACTAGTAGGGGCCAATAAGGTTGAGCATTGATATATTGGTAGAACCAATAATACCTCCTTGATGAGGAATATTTTAACCAGTCCTTTTTCCAACATCTATCCCTGAATTTTAACTCTTCAAATATACTCTTAAGGGTACTCTTTAATAATCACTTATCTTCTCTTGTCATTGATGATGGGTGGAGCGTCCACTCAAAATGTTGGACATTTCAAAAGTATCTACATAGTTTATTTCCATAATATTCTACAACAAGGATGGTTATAGCAATTGGGTTGATCCATTTGGCACCCCACGGAAGAAACCTTTTTGTATTTGATCCATAACCCCTTTATAATTCCATGAGGATGTACTTATGAGTGAAATTGGAATTCCCATGTATTTAAATGAAGTCTAATTCCTTTGTATATAAAATTGAAACACGCATGTTATTTATTGAATTACCTGCAACTTGACATTCCAATTGTAAATATGAGACTTCCCATGAATTATTTCTCCTCTAGAAGTGTCCAATAAGGTTTATAATGTTCATTTGAACCTAGACAAGATTATGGTATAGGATCCTCCAACCAACAATGTTTCATCTATGAATTGAGTTTGATTAACTCACTTAACACCTCACACAACCTATATCCCTAGTATATTCCTTAAGTCCCTTTGATTTTCCAAATTATGTATGAGTTAGTAGGCCAAAAGAATGAATATTGTAGGAGAAAGGGAGCACCCCTGCCTCATCCCTCTACTTCCTTGAAAAAACCCAGTTGGTTGACTATTAATAAGAGGGGTTGTCCATGGTGTTTTAATGAATGAAGCTATCCATTTTATAAAGGTGGATTTGAAGTTGAATCTCTCTAGAAATATAAAAATGAAGTAGTGTCTTACACAGTAAAATGCATTGGACATATCTAGCTTGATCACCATACATTTTTCGATTGTTGTCACACTTGAATGAATTCCCTCTTTCATAAACATAATGTTGCCAATAATATATCTTTCCTACATAAAACTACCTTGATTTACAAATATTATCTTTGTAAAATATTTCCTGAGATGAAAAACAGTAATTTTGGTGATAATCTTATATGAAGAGTTACATAAAGACATAGGCCTAAGACGAGCAAAGGATTATGCTTTTTATACTTTAGGAACACACTTGTCCTTCACAACAAAATAATTTTCTATTTTCATTGGGTGTTTTTTTATCCTTTGGATGATATGATTAATGTGTTTGATATCGATAAATCTAAGCCTTGTCTTCTCCCTTCTATCACCTTTCAACTTATAGTCATGATAAAAACATCATTATTCACCAGTGTATATTTTATGAAGGTACATCCACATGCATGATGTTTTCCTAGGTTTGGAATAAGTTAGGTTCCCTTCAACTCATTCCATATATTGTTACCCTCTATGCATATGATGGTTTATTCCCCAGTCCAGAAGAGTTATAATATAATTTCCCTTTTCAAATATCCAAGAAGCAAGTGTTTCTTGAGGTTGAGGTTATATATGCCCCCTTGGACTAAAGAATTATTTTATGACATAGTTTCATGTATGCAATGAAGGTGGTTTTTTATTATGTGTCTTATATGATGTGATTCCTCCATAATGGGAAGTTTGTTACTATTTATCAACTTACCTACGACAATCCTAAGTCTCAATTTAATCTTGACAGTGTTTTCCTATCAAAGAAAAATATTATATTCTAAGAGATGAAGTAATAACACTCAAAAAAGTCCTAAGATATGAAAAAAGGACCATCCAATGAAATAACAATATTATTTGAGGTCCCTTGCATAGATTATTGAAGGTATGAAAGAGACAGTTATAAATATGATACAATGGGCGATGAAGTCCCAAAGTCTTGTATAAATATATCTCAAGCCCCCCCCCCGCGCGCAAGCCACCTAAGTAAGAAAACTAGGAGAATGGCCACTAATTTACCTCTTCATACATACATGCAATATGTTACCTTCCCTTCAATATATAATCAAACATTGAGGGGATATTTAGTATTGAAAGAGATAAGAGTCTCAATAAAACCTTCGGTCACAACCTTGGCACTATCCACTCTGATGAGAACACCTATTGATAAATGGGTTCTGACCATATCTTTTAGAAAGGATTTTAAGATCCCTAAAGGTCAACCACTATGTTTTAAATGTAAAATGGTTGTGGAAAGTTATTTGGATGATATCTGCACAACCCTATCTTAACTACAATCTTCTTTTGGGCCCCAATGGGGGCTTATGTTTGTTAAATTAAATGGTTTATTTTAGGGATTAGCGTGGGGTCATGAAGAAAGAAAATAATGGGGTTTGAAGTATGTGAACATGTGATGTGTTTAAATTTGAAACAAGATGCTTGCAAATAGAATTAAATTGCAATAAATGAAATCTATAATTAGGAATAAATTTAACTAAGACAAATATCAAAGTAAAGAAACTATATTTTTTATCCTAGTTAGCTTTCAAAAGATAAATGAGCTTGCAAAAAATTAGTTTTACAAAAGAAAGATATTACTTCAACCTAAATAAGGACTATGGATTTACAAGAATGAAATGTCAAAGAAGAAAGTAAAAAGAAACACGTAAAATATTAAGAATCAAAGGTGAATCCTTTATTGAATTTTTATAACTCTCTAATATGAAATAAATGGCCCATTTGAAAAACAAACTAACTAACTATGAAAGATACAAAATAGGGGAAAAGAAAGATAGAAAAATAAAATATTTAGACATCACACACAAACCCTAAGACTAGAACAAATACTCATGCAACTAAAGAGGCCTTTATTTTTCCTAAGTTGGTGAAAATAAGCCACAACTAAGGGATATATATCAAGTTAAAGGTATATCCTAAGCATAACAAAAAATAAGTATATAATGGAATCAAAAGGAGGTAAAAAAATGGAAGATATTAAACACCCTAGGGGGTATTTATCAACCTACGAAATCTCTTAAGAATGCACTTCAAATATAGTAGAAATATATTAAGAATGCACTTCAAATATAGTATATGTACTCTGAGAGGAAAAATAAACCTTAAAATGATACTCCTCAAGCCAATATAAAACCGAAAAATGATGAAACAATTCAACTGATTTAGTGTATAAAAGTACTATCTTTTCTACGTTGTTCATGTATAAATGTACCATTTTTTCTATGTTGGACTATTACAAAAAAATAGTCTATAAAGTTCCCTGGACTAGTGCAAGTTCTAAGGGGAGCTACAACGATATGGTGAAAAAAATGGGCCGAAAAGTGCACTAGTATGGAAAAGTTTCAAGGCAGTTGTTGTTGGACCATTGGTTGTCATTGATGTCAACAAGTAGTAGATTGATGTCAAATAATGTGATGGGTGCATTTGTAGAATTCTACAATGTGGTCCCCTTATGGCGTAGTTCTAAGCATGGCCCGCAAGGGAAGATGATTTGAAGAAGTCTACAAGAAACCCATAAGTATGGTTATGGAACCCATATTTTATCACAGAATTAGGTCATGAAGGACAGAATAAATGAAGGTAACTCACTCATGAATTTTTAGTCCTATTCATTACATTTATGGTGATAGGTGGTTTTCCACGTAGTTCCTCATGGTTGAGGAGTTATGGCCTTGTGAAGTTAGAAGCCTCGAAGGATGGTCAAGAAGCCCCTAGTTGGTTACAAGTCTTTAATGAAATGGTAAAGTGTTTGTAACAAGAAAGTCAAAAATGCCCTAGGTTGAAGGAAAGAGGTTACCCCAAAAAAGTATAAATACACCTTAAGGAGTCATTCATAAGTACATTCCATCACTTATTCCATTGACTAACTTAGAGTGAATTAGTGATATATTTGACAATTTTTGAGAGGGTGAAATATGAGGTAGTTGTTGATGATTAAAATCACAACGAAATTTAGCACGCAAAGTATTGCTAAAGCCTATTATTATAAGCCAACATATAAATAATACTAGTAGGTGGGACCCCCTTGTAGATTGGAGATCAGGACTGGCCCTCATTTAATGGTTGTGTTGTTGTTCAACCTTGCTTACATGGTTGATGAGATCTTGTTTTTATTGGTTATGGATCAGACTTATGATGTGTTGGTTCTATGTGCGACAAGTAAATGATGAATAAGGCATTTTATGTTCTAAGCTCTAATTTTATGTTACTATGACCTATGTTATTCATTGATACCATTGCTATATGTTCTTGGGACACTTGCACAACAGATATGTTAATAAAAATACTTAAAGAGAAGTTCGAAAAGGGAAAAAACAATATAACAAATGCAAAAGGAAAAGGGATCTAACTATGCAAATATACTACACTACATGCATGAATCATTAAAATTATTATGGTTAAATCCTAGCTAGCAAGTTAATGGTTATGCGATTTGATTGAGTTATATGGTTAATATGCATATGGTATATTTTGGAAGGATAGGATGTGGGTGGCGCATTTGAAAAAGTGATATATTCTAATGGTTATGTGATTTGATTAAGTCATATGTAACAGTGATTATGTTATGGCATAAATTTGGTATGGGTCGCGCTATTGGTTTTAATGGGTGATGGTTTCGATACATGGCTTGATTAATTGACTTAATGGAAGCTCGCTGGCATGTACTAAGGAATAAATGAATTGGGGATGGAGGCAATGTGAATTTATTGGACGTCACCCTTACTCCTTCCACCAGCCTCCATCCTAGTCGAGTTATTGTTCAACTGTGTTGTTGTGGTTACGCTCTGACTTTCAAGCAGAGAGGAACCGCTCGGCCAAATCGCGTTTTAAGGTGTTTTGATTATAGGTATGTCTTGTTTTTGGATATCCATGACTCTGCTCTATTTATGAAATGGATATTGGCTCAAATGTATGGGTTGTTCTTTCCTTAAGTGTGGAAACTGTGTGAAATTGTGATTATCTTTGGAATGAATCGATGTTGTCTCTGCAAAAATGTTTTGAAGTCACAGTGTTATTGGTCATTTTGAGCATTAGCAGCCATAAGGCTCTCTGTCATCCTTCCCGGTTTTAGTTAGAGGGTGTTGTTTGGTCTTGAGTGACTGGTTGTCTTCACGCATTTTGTATCACCATACCTAGGATTTGGCTTTATGGGGTTTAATGGTTGGAAGCGCCTTGTGTCATTGCGCATTGGGTTGTTTTCGCTACTATGGTCATGCAGTGGGTTATGTTTCTTCTTCTTGTCTATGTTTTCAAGTCAGCGTCGTAGTTGGTTGACTAGGGAGCCATGAGGGATATACCCTACATGTGAAAAAGTATCATTACAAGACCAAAGTGGAGCCTTGATCCACTGTTCTTAGCCTTTCCTGTCATGAAATTGTCACCCTGTCCACAAGGTCAATTATGGTTTTCCTGTGTGTGCGTAGTTGGTCTCCGAGGGTTTCACCATCAAGAAGAGTCAATTCTATCCTACTAGTGTTATTCCACAGAGAAAACCCTTGCTTCCTCAAGTCCATTTGTTGCTAGAGGAGACCCTAATGGCCTATTGGGTGTATTGTTGGTAGTTATGGACTACTGGTGTGATTTTCGATAGAATGGATCACTGTCTCACCCATTGATTATGTGGCAAAGGTGTTGGCTTTGGTATCTAGTCACTGCAATTGTCATTATAATTGGATGGATAAGCTCAGCATGGTTAATTAGAATGAGTTGTTAAATCAAATACACAGTCTTTGTCCTTGTGTTTATTTAATTGATAACCCAACACTATTTTTAATTGATTAATGTGCAATGATGCTTCATGCTTGGTGCATTGGCATGAGTGGCAATCCTATAGCGTGAATCAATGATTACAGTAACTATATTTTTTTAATGACATAATGATTATTGCAATCGGGGTGTTTATGTCATTTCCATCCACTATATATGTCTAGTTATTTGATTGCATCGTCAAGGATGAGAACAAGTTTTACATAGTATGGTTTTGGTTGTAGTTTGGATTGATTTGAGCAATATTGTTGCTACCTCCTTGTGTTGGATTGATATCTCAACACAATAGGTTGAGATAATAATGTTGTCACTGTGTGTTTTAAAATTGTCAAATTGGAGTGTTGAAATCGTGGTAACTATGGCATGGTTATCCACTACGTTGTTATCGATATTAATTGATTGTGCCATTGGAGGAAGTCATGGGTTTTTGAACATGGCTTGTGAAAATTTGATGGATTTATGTTGTAAAATTAGGCTTGTTGTAAGAAGGCCAAGGTTCTCCATACATTTTGATGTTTACTCACAAGATTTAGTCCAGTTGTTTCAGGCTGGATTTTTCAATTAGATTGGGAAAGGAGTGGTCCAACCTAGGCCTAAAATGCCTCTCTTCCAAGCTCCACAAGCCCCTAGTAATCTTGTGCCCCGTCATGTCTCTTTGCAACCCAAGGTCCTGGAAAATGACGGATGGCAAGATATTGTCCACCCGACAGTCTCCCAACATCGTGGCTGGACCAATTTGTCCCTACCTACTCCCCCTCCTATTAACCAGATTGCCTAAGATTCACCTGTCCAGTCACCAGCGCATTCCTCCCATTCTAGCAAGAGATTTGAAACGGAATCCCACCATGCCCCTGACAAAGGAAAAGCCATTTATGCCCCTTCCTTTCCCTCCAATGACTCTAACAAATTTGTTTCTTCCCAGATTCATTTGAGGGATGATTGTTCTCACGTGATCAACGAGATTAGGCCTAAAGGATCAGCGCAGCCAAAGGAAAATTCAGGGAAATCGAAGGGTGACAGCAGCAATCAAGAGAAGATTGTATCCCAGAGTGGAAATATGGTTTTTGAGTTTTTATGTTATTTATGGTTGATGATAGTTGACTTTGGAAATTTTGGATAGCATGTTTTCTTTGGATATATGAGTAATATACTTTTTGAAGATAATTTCAAATATTTTGAGATAAATTGTCAAATGTTAATATGATGATTGGAGTCACAAGGAAGTGTGTTTTTCTTAACTAACTAGTTATGTTATGATTGTTATGAGCTAAAGGGAGTCACAAGGGGTCCCACCTGCTAGTTATTATTTATTTATAACCCTTATTATGATTATTACTTTTCCCCCTTAAATAAAAAGTTGGTTGAATCTTTAGTTAACTTAACTAATGAGGTGATTCAACTACCTCAACCAATTCTGATTTTCTTAAAGACAAAAGGAAAGGGAGGAACAGAGAGGAGATAGAAGGAGAAGAATACTAAGGTTTGCTCTTTGATTTTATGATGAGATAGTTCATTTTTCATTCATTCCTTAATTTATCACAAGACTAATTATCTATATGATAGCAAGGTCCTATTGTAGACAACAAGATTCAGGGTTGAATTACATCATTCAAACACTTGTTTTTAGAGGTGTTGATCTATCTTTGATAGTCTATGTAGAATTGTTTATATAGACTTGTGTAGAGTCGAGTGGGAAGCAATTTGTGGCAAGTTGATCCAGCTTTTAGAGTTCATTTTTTTATTTTCTGTCAGAGGTCCTGTTGTATGTTCCATTGGGGATGTCTAAGTTTGACTTTGGTCCTAAATTTATGTATGAAATTTTGTAAAAGAATGACTCTTTGGTGAATTGGAATGAAATAAATGATTGATTTATGTCTCATTTGTCTTGATTATCATTTTGGTGACTTTACTTCTTCCTTTACATTTATTCCATAAACTGTTATACTCAAAAAATTACATAAAAAGTAAATTTCCAACAAACGTTTTTATTGATAAAATACTAGCCTAAGCACTTGTAATTAATACTTGTGGGTTAGGATGTTATTTTTGTTGGCTACAAACATAGGGTGAGATTCTCGTCTATTTTTTTTTAGCCAGGCAGAATCTGAAAATGCTTGAGTAAGATCATTTCATATCTTTTCCTCAACATTTATTTAGCAACCATACTGGGAAAATCTTCGATATCTCTCAGGTTAATTTTTATACTCGATTTTCATCAATACATTTATTTTTCTGATATAGATTCTTTGACTTTTTTATTTCTTAATGGTTGTTCATGTTGCAAGGTAGCCCAATATTGAGCCCGATCTTCAAGATCAAACCAGCATTTCCTTGAATATGTTTAATACCATATTAGACACTCCAAGCGCTCGTTCTGAGCTTAACCATTCTTTGGAAACAATTGAACAAGATATTAGTGCTCAAGAACAATTAGAATATAGACATAGACAACCTAGAAATCAAAAGTAACCCTTTTGTTCCTTCAAGTTTTGGCCTTTCTTTCATGTCCTTAGATGCTCGTGCTTCTAGAAGAAAAAGAGGCTTGTCACCTGAAATCAATTCTATTATTGAAATAGGAATAAGAAATGTTGTGTTGTCTGCCCAACAAAGTTCTCTAAGGAGGACTTTATTTGATTCATCTAGTTCGTCCTTCTTTCCCTCATCTATCATCCACAAGATGGCATCTAGTGGTGGCTCTGGTGGCACTGGAAGTTCTTCCTCTTCTCAGTGTTCATCTTCATCAGTGATTGGTAGCTTATATAGCCACCATATCCCTGTCCAATCTACCAAAAATCCCACCAAAGTCATTAAACATTATGGGATTTTTTATTTTGAACAAGACGCTACAAACACATCGTGGCATGTGTCCCCTCCTCTTAACCTAGCATGACTTCCTAAATTTAAAGAGCATCTTCCTAGGTTTTTAGGAAATAACATTGTCAGTACAAACGAGCACCTGGTGGAATTTTCTAATGATTTTCATAATATAGGGGCCAATGACAATGATACTTGCATGTACTTATTCGTCAATTCCTTGAAAGGAAAGGCTGCAACCGATTTCTTTGACCTTCCTCTTAAGATCCTATCTACTTGGGAGGAGTTAATCTATTGGTTCTGATCCACTTATGGGAAATCTAAAATCCCAGCCGAGAAGTTAAGGGAATATAACAACATCACCTATAAGGATGGTGAGACCATTAAGTCTTTCAACTTTCATTTCCCCAATTTATACAATCAAATCCCCGAATTCATCTGCCCTCAGAACCAAGCCGCTTTAATGAATTACTACAATCCATTGCCTTGCCCCTACCATCATAGGCTTGAGGAAAAATCCATTGATAATCTCAGTTTCTCTCTGCATACTTGTTCAGAGTAAGAGGAACAACTTGAAAGAACAGGTCTTCCCCAGGGAGAATCAGTTAGGTAGACATGCATGTACACCATTTTATAGCTAGTCCAAAACATGAAAAATCATATGATAGTTCTCAAGTGAAGGGGGACTGCCTCATTGCTCACCCCTGGAGCTTCATCCTCCTCTGTGCCCCCCCTTAGAAATCAAATTTATAACAATTTTCAACCTAAGGCCATCTTGCCTCGAAGCTGGTGTAACTTCTGCGAGGAGCACCACAATGAAACCACATGTGAAGTAAGGAAGAGTGCTAGAGATAAGATCTTTGGTAAAATACCAGAAGCTACTATCGTTGTCCTATATTTTGCAAAACCAAAATATGTCATGGTCATCAATACTAGAAACAAGGCTTATGCTCCCAAGGGAAAATTTGACCCTCCCCGCAGTTCTTCTAGCCCAAGCTCATCCTTAATTGTTGCTACTCTCCAGGTTCCTAAGGTACTTGAGAGTCAACTAGTCACTCCCCCTCTCCCCTCTTCCAAATACAATATCTTGAATCAGTTTTCCGACATCAAAGCAGATGTAACCCCTCGAGACATGGTTGTCATCCCTAAACAACAGATGCATCTGAAACAATTCATGGAAGGAAAATCTTTCGTTGTAGCCAATCTTTCTGAAGAGGTAAATGAAGAGGATTATTCTGTAAATAAAGTAGGTGTACATAACTTTAGATACCCTGTAAAAAATCCCCCTTTTTATATTTCTTTAAAGATTATCGATAATATTTCCCATTGTTGCCTCATTGATGGTGGTTCAGGCCCAAGTGTGAGGTCAAATATTAATGTGGAAAATCTAGGATTGTCTTGTACAAATGATAACGCCAGAAGAATGCTCTCCTATAATAGTCTACAACAAACAACCATAGGATAGATTAAGAATGTGACCTTATTTTTACGCGCTCATCTTAAAATAAGGATAACCCTCAGTATTCAAGTAATTGATATGCTTTTAAGCAATTATTCAATCATTTTGGGAAGGGATTGGCAAGCCTTAACAGGTGGATACGTCTCACTCGATGGGATGCATTTATCCATGCCTCGGAATTGTAAGAACATTATAGTCCTTAGGGAGGGAACTATTTCACCCTACATAGAGAGTGTTCCACAATCTAGTGTAAACTATATCGAAGAGTACCTAGGAGTGTATTCCATCTTTGTTGAGGAGGATAATTTTCCTTTCGAAAAAATCAATTTAAATGATGATATGTGGCACATGCACTTTGATGGTTCACGCTCTAATGACGGTAATGGGGTTGATATTATCTTTGTTTCCCCTATAGGGAAAATTTATAATATTTCTTATAGGTTAGAGTTTTCTTTTACAAATAATGTCGCTGAATTCAAAGCTTTATTATTAGGCATTGAAAACACCTCTAATCTTTGTTGTGGTCACCTTTCAGTTTTTGGAGATTCTGAGCTTGTTGTGAACCTGATACGTAGGATATGCTCTCCTAGCAACAAGTTGATGGAACGATACACCCAAAATGTTTGGGAACTTACCTTGAACCTTTTATATTTCAACATAACTCATATTAGGAGGGAGTTGAATTCAATGGTTGATCAGTTAGCTATCTTTGTAGCTTCTCCTAATCAACAACTTTTGTCTCACAGGCCTAATTGTTCTTTTCAATCTATATATTGTTCATATATTCCTAGAAATGTAGGATCTTGGAAGTCCCTCTATAACAATGAGAGAATTTGTGCTTTCATTCAAAATGAACCTCTTAAGCCGAAGGAGATTATATCCATAGAAAACAATAATATTCCTAGGGGCTTGACTCCTCTTGAGAGTTCGTTTTCATCGAGTAATGTAGGCAATAAAGAAAAATAGAAACAAGAGAAGTTACGAATGAAGGTGGGTGAAACCATCCCCTTGAACATTGGGGCACTCAAATGTTCAACGAACGATAACATAGGTACCCAATGTTCTGATAAAGAAGTAATGAAGTTTCCCAAGCTACTTGGTGGATTTCAAAAGGTTTTTGCTTGGCCTTATGAGGATCTTCGTGGTTTTGATCCTAGTCTCCTACAAAATGTTATTCCCATCAAGGAAAGCATGAAACCAGTTATGCAGAAACAAAGATCTGTTAACCCTGCACTTAAAGCAACCTTTCAAAGGGAGTTGGGAAATTTCTTAAGGGCTAGGATTATTTTTTCAATCCACCCTGAATGGGTTCCAAATTGGTTACCTTCTTTGAAGACTAATGATCATATTAGAACCTGCATTCATTTTCTCACTTTTAGTCAAGATATTATGAGAAATCCTTTTCCTCCCCACAATATGGCAATAATTTTGCAGCGGGTTGTAGAGTCACAGTTGAGGCCCTTACTTGACAGTTTTTTGGGTTGCAAGAAAATCAAAGTAAAAGGGGAAGATTCTTACAAAACCAATCTTATCTCAAATTGGGGTAACATGACTTATAAATTCCCATTTTCTAGCTTACCTGATTCAAATACCTCTTTTAAAATACCTATACACACAACTTTTGAATTGGTCAGTATCCATTTCTATCTTGATGATCTAATTGTGTACGTCAAAGGGATGATAATTACATAAGAGTTCCAAGTGTTGTTTTTGGGTACTTTCAAAAAAAAAATTTGTCTTGGACACTAACTCTTACATTTTAAAGGATTTACGGAAGAAATTGTTTTCCTACAACACTAACAGTTCTCGCTTGAAATATTGCGAGGGACCAACGTGAAAAGTTCTAATGTTGTTTGTATTTTCTATATATTAGTAGCCTAGATCTACTTTCATTTTTTGTGCTTCTTTTTTCTGATTTACGGTAGTTTGACTTATGCTTTCTATGTTAAAACTTTTCTTACTTCTTTTTCATTTCTGTCTTTTATTATTGTTGTTTTAATTTCTGCAATTTTACTTCCATCATGATTGTGTTTCCTATCATCTTTTAGTTAATTGGTCAAAATAGGATGTTGGATCGGTTCTGCCACAGTGAAACTCCTGCAAATCATTGTTAGTCAATAACAATCAAGCTTGCATAGTTGTTGTGATGTTTCCCCTAAAGCATACTTGAATTTGTTATCTTCTTTCACTGTTGTTTTATAAACAGAACTAGTTATCTCCCGCTTCTTCTGGCCATTTATTCATCCATTGAGATTTTTTTTTTTTGAGCAAGTCTAGATATTTTCTCCTTGAAGTTAAGTGCAGATTCCAGTTAAATGATTATGCATACAGTGGTAAAAACCCCTCATACTTAACACTTTTCATGAGTTATTCCCAAATTCCCAGTCATTTTTCCATTAAATCCGGTCACTTCCCCCTATTGTGAAAACATGAGTTGTAAGTACTAAATCTATTGAAAACAAATTTCCTTGTGGAGTCACTAGTTTGTTGACGATTAAAATCACAATGAAATTTAGCCTGCAAAGTATTGCTAAAGCCTATTATTATAAGCCGACATATAAATAATACTAGTAGGTGGGACCCCCTTGTAGATTTGAGATCAGGTATGGCCCTCATTTAATGGTTGTATTGTTGTTCAACCTTTCTTACATGGTTGGTGAGATCTTGTTTTTATTGGTTATGGATTGGGCTTATGATGTGTTGGTTCTATGTGCGACAAGTACATGATGAATATGGCATGTTATGTTCTAAGATCTAATTTTATGTTACTACGGCCTATGTTATTCATTGATACCATTGTTATTTGTTCTTGGGACACCTGCACAATAGATATGTTAGTAAAAATACATAAAGAGCAGTTGAAAAAGGGCAAAAACAATATAACAAATGCAAAAGAAAAAGGGATCTAACTATGAAAATATACTACACTACATGCATGAATCATTAAAATGATTATGGTTAAATCCTGGCGAGCAAGTTAATTGTTATGCGATTTGATTGAGTTATATGGTTAATATGCATATGGTATATTTTGGAAGGATAGGATGTGGGTGGCACATTTGAGAAAGTGATAGGTGCTAATGGTTATGCAATATGATTAAGTCATATGTAATGGTGATTATGTTATGGCATAAATTTGGTATGGGTCGCGCTATTGGTTTTAATGGGTGATGGTTTTGATAAATGGTTTGATTAATTAACTTAATGGAAGCTCGTTGGCATGTACTAAGGAATAAATGAATTGGGGATGGAAGCGACATGCATTTACTGAACATCACCCTTACTCTTTCCACCAGCTGCCACCCTAGTTAGGCTATTGTTCAATTGTGTTTTTTTTGTTACGCTTTGACTTTCAAGCAGAGAGGAATCACTCGGCCAACTCGTGTTTTAAGGTGTTTTGATTATAGGTATGTCTTTTTTTTGGCTATCCATGAGTCTTCTCTATTTATGAAATGGATATTGGCTCGAATTTATGGGTTGTGCTTTCCTTAAGTGTGGTAACTGTGCGAAATTGTGATTTTCTTTGGAATGAATCGATTTTGGCTCTGCAAAAATGTTTTGATGTCACAGTGTTATTCGTCATTTTGAGCGTTAGAATCCATAAGGATATTTGTCATCCTTGCTGGTTTTAGTTGGATGGTTTTGTTTGGTCTTGAGTGACTGGTTGTCTTCATGAATTTCGTATCACCATACCCAGGCTTTGGCTTTATGGGGTTTAATGGCTGTAAGCGCCTTGTGTCACTGCACATTGTTCGCTTGGGCATTGGATTATTTTCACTACTATGGTCGTGCAGTGAGTTATGTTGCTTCTTCTTGGCTCTATTTTCACCTCAGTGTTGTAGTTGGTTGACTGGGCAGCCACGCGGGCTATACCCTGTGTGTGCTAAAGTATCATTACAAGACCAAAGTGGAGCCTTGATCCTCTGTTCTTAGCCTCTCATGTCACAGAATTGTCATTCTATACAAAAGGTCAATTATGGTTTTCTTGTGTGTGCACAATTGATATTGGAGGGTTTCACCATCAAGAAGAGTCAATTCTAGCCTTCTGGTGTTAGTCCACAAAGAAAACCCTTGCTTCCTCAAGTTCATGTGTTGTTATAGGAGACCGTAATGGCATGTCAGGTGTATTGTTTGTAGTTATGGATTGCTGGTGTGATTTTCGATAGAATGGGTCACTAGATCTGTAATATACCATATATAAAAAGTATGCAAAACAGAAATAAAATGCTAGAAATGGCCCAATAACAACAATATAACCAGAACAATCACCACAATAAAACTGAAATGATATAAGAATAACAATAGAAATAACACTTTGATTCTAAGAGCAATGTTTACGAGCCTCTTTGAGGGGGAAACCTCTGGTCGAGCAATGATCTATTACAATAATATCCAAGATAGGGTTCTCATACCCTTGACTCCTCTTTATACTAAATGTGTCTATCAAAAGAAGCATCTAGAGGAAGATCCTTCTATAAGCAAAAGCTTCTATTAAGTCTTCTTACATTCGAATTATTCTATTTTATTGAAAGGCCTTATTAATATTGACCTTTATTACATCCTAATATATTGTTCTACCTATGTGCGGGTTAGGACCCTAACATGTCCACCCCCTTAAAAATAACCTTGTCCTCAAGGCTTGAGATGTGGAAATTGTTGCAGAATGATAGTTGGTTCCCAAGTGGCATATGTTGGAGTTGTATCTTTCCACTGGACTAACACTTCCTTGATGGTTCTCTAATGCAGGTGATGCTCATGCTGGTCCAAAACTGCTTGTGTTTGTAGCCAAATGGATCCTTCTTTGGCTAACTCGGGAAGGTTGGTTTGAATTTGGAACTTAGTTCCAATCACCTTCTTTAAGAATGAAACATGAAAAACAGGATGTATCTTAGAATGATTGTCAAAGCTAACTGACAGGCCACCTATCCCACACGCTTGAGAATGGTATAAGGACAATTAAATTTGGGTGCTAGCTTCGGAAAATTCTCGGCCTTGAGTGAATTTTGCTTGTAAGGTTGCAGTCGAAGAAACACCCACTAGCAAATTTGTCCCATTTTGTGACGATTATTTCAATGCTCTTACGACGTTATGTCGTGGATATTGCGACGAATCCTGAGTCTCTGAAACGTCATTTTATGTCATGTGGAAATTACGATGAACTTGAATTACCGTCGCAAGAGCGACGACCCAAAGGAAGTTCTCACAATTCCAACAAAAAAGAAATATCATCGCTAATACGACAATATAGGCAACCTAAGTGAAACCAACATGTCATCGCAATTGAGACGACCATTGCAACGACAAATTTTGTTGTCTATAAACCAAATGCGTCGCAACAATCTCAATGTTCGTCATACTTGCGACGACAACTTTTTTATATTTATGTCGCAAATATGTAACAAGAATTTAAGTTGTCATCACACTTGCATCGCAGCAATATAAGTGGTCATCGCCATTGCGATGACAACTTTTCATTGCTTATATTGAAAAATTTGCGCAACAATATAAGTTGTCGTCACAACTGAGACAACAAATTTTGTTGTTTATATGGAAAAAGCGTCGCAACAGTATATGTTGGTGTCATAATTACGATGACAACTTTCGTTGTTTATATGGAAAAAGTGTTATGGAAATATATGTTTCTGTCTGAATGGTGATGACAATTTGCATTCTTTATATGGCAAAAGCGTCGTAGCAATATATGTTGTCATCGTAATTGAGACGACAATTTTCGTTGTTTATATGGCAAAAGTGTCATAGCAATATATGTTGTCGTCGCAATGGAAACAACAATTTTCGTTCTTTATATGGAAAAATCTTTGTAGCAATATATGTTGTTGTCGCTGCAATTTTAATATTAATATTACCTTATCCTCCAAGTGGAACATGGTTTCTCCTATAATTCCTTGGATAATGGGGATAGGTATCAATTCCTTGATAATGTGCATGAGAGGACAATAAATCCCTTAGGCTCTAAATGAATCTTTCGGGGACCTACAAGGGCCATGGAGAAGGCCACAAACCACAAAAATATGCCCTATATAATATATCATTATCATTAGAGTGGTATGAGCATATCCCAACCTTCAATGAACATACAATTGCTCAACATGTTTGGGACTTCATGAATTTTACAGAAGACCTAAATATTTCCCATGAGGATGTTATGATGTGGTTGTTTCCCTTTACATTGAAAGAAAGTGCAATAGTGGTGGGATGTTCTTTAGTGCTATCGTATATCATAGCGGTGGGTGTTCTTTGGTGATATCATATATCATTAGTGGATGATTCATAATTATTTTGTTCATCCTAGAACTCATACATATGACTTTTTCTTATGTACTAGGAGATACCACTTCTTATTTTCATGGTACAAAACCTTTATGATTGTATACTCCTTGATGGCACATAAATGGAGGCATGGTCTTGGGGCCTCTTTTTGCTTAATATGGTTGTTGTTCTAGAGAAGAAAATGGAGGATAACATGTTAAGATGTGGATTGTGATATAGATAATTTTATCTTGATGACAGTAATAACCATATATACAATGTCAACAACACCCAATTTGAAAGCTTATATCAACAAGGCACTTACTAATGCACACACCCACAAATCACTCCAAGGAAATGTAATAATTATTTGATGGGAAAAGACTATTGTTCTTTTTTCATGTTGTCCCTAGTTTTAGGATGTATTTTTGTTCTAAGTAAGTTAGAATTCTATAGGAGTATCCTAGTTCCCATATGGAAGCATATTTGAGCACCTTTTTCCCCAGCATAATCTTTGATTTTTACATACCACTGTTTTTCTTCAAAGATGCATCTCATTTGCAGCAATCAAGATATTTTTTCTATCCTATGTATAGATATCAAACTCATAAAAGAGGTTACAATTATAACATAAGTATTGTAAAGTTGGTTTTATCAATGAATGGTGAATTTATAGGCACCTTCATCAAATTTTTATCTTTAGAACTGAAGTCTACAAATTTTCCATAGCTCAGGTGCACTCATTATAAGATAGTAACAACCATGTCTCCATGTATCAACAACCTTGAAGACATTTAATTTTTAAGCACCTTTATCCATTTACATAATGAAGGTGGTTAAAGGTTAGATCTACAAGAATATTTTGGAGATCTAATATGTATCTCCAGGTTGGGAAATTGAAATTCTATTGCTAGAGCACCTCTGCCGAGAAACAATATGACGATGACCTTGAATCTATTCAGAGTATGAAGAATTAAAGGATTGGGTGTGTACCACTCTTGGATAATTTTTTTGGTTTATTGAAGGACCACCCTTGCACACTTCTCTAGGAGAGTTTCATTATATCCATTAATGTGAGGATTTGGTTAGGCATTGGAGAAATGGAGCAAATGTCTTTCACTATTGTCATAATTCACAAAGTATAACTTGCATATGATGAATGGTACATTTCATAAAAATCATAGAGGCATGTTCAGAGCCAAATTGGAAGAGCACTCTCAGGATCAACCATAGAATTTGGTAAAAAATACATATTCTACTAAAGTGTTTGGCTTATAATGAGAAGCATGTAAAAATAACACTAAATTCTAGGAGAAATTACCCAAAACTTTTCCAATAATCTTGCTATGTGATTCTCTCAATAAAATGGGCTTATTCAATCCAAATACACTATCATTTTGAGCTCAAGTTTCAAATTCACAAAAGTAATCTAGGTACCAAGCACATTGTAAGTTAAACTACTCTTGAGAATTCTCTCTTGATGGCCAGAAATCATTTTAAGTATCAACTGAAATCATATATCTTTATTCATTAAAAAACATGGGGAATCAAAGGAATATACAACGTAAATGAAAGATATGCCAACTATTTATAATGTCACAATTTCTTACACTACAATTACTATAAATCAATTATTCAATATAACACGTGGAACTTGTTTATGTCATGAATGGTTTTTATTGTCCAAGACTCAAAATGAGATGACTGTAACAACCCTAGTTGAACAAATGTGAAGGATTATTAAGTAAAAATTAATTAGGGGATTAATCGTCTTAATATGGTATTAATTAAACAGGATAGGTATAATAAAACTAATTAAATAATTATTGATTAACTAATGGTTGCAATTTAATTAATTAATTGATTAATTAAACTACCTATTACATTTAAAAACATGAGTATTAAATTTAATAAATTAATAAGTTATTTAATTAAATTGAAAGGTCACGTACACAACAAGGGGATAAGTTATTAATTGCGGGAGGATAAGATATTAAAGAAAGGGGATAAGGGGCATTAACGGGAATGGATAAGAAGTAATAAATGAGTTAGGTAGGGAGTAAAAAGAGGCGGGAAGTCGGTGAAGGGGGGAATAAGGAAGGGAAGGAGTTTGACGGGAGGCATTCCACGGGAGGTTGGGGATGAATTTTGGGGAGCTCTAGATTTTCGGAGAGAGGTGAAGTTATGGATTAGGATTTTATCAGTGCACCGGAGTTGCTGGGGGTTTTGGGCACGGGGGCCAGGATATCCGTTGATATCCTAGAGCTAGGGAGTTACCTAGTTGGCAGGGAGGAACGGTTTTGGGCAGTGTTTTGCAGAAGTGGGAAGGAGGCAAGCGGCGGACAAATGGAGGTTAATAGCATCAGGTTCAGGTATTATTTAAAATTATGTATTGTTGATTAATCTCTTATAAAATTTTATTATTATTGATGAATTTGCATACGAATGAGCTAAATTATAGAAATTCTTGAATTTTACTACTAAGTATAAAATAATTGGTTGTTTAATTTATTCGGCTCTTACATATGGTATCAGAGCCCTGGTTCAAAATCCAGAACCAAGGGCCTACCTACCTACCCATAGTAACCTAATCATATCTTCACGAGCTCTCTTATAAGAAATTTAAAAGAAAAGATGAAAATAATCTTAACAGACAGTTTAGGGATACTCGGTACTTCCTATCTATTGTAATGTATCAGGTACTTAGTTTGATATTTACTAGATAGTTCATGACTTTTACCTGAGTAGAGAAAAGGGCCAAGCATTTTTTTTCTCCAGCAGCCAATGATCAGATAGATTGTATAAACAATTTGGAAACCCTATATATCTCCTATTTTCATTGAGCTAGAGCCTAACGTAGACCTTAGGTTAGAAGATCATAAACACTATGCAAAGCCTTCCCATTGTGTAACTGTTTATGAGTTATACATGAATATACTATTTATCTATAATGATACTATTCAGTTTCATAAACAGTTATCTACCTTGTAAGAAACAATCTTTCTAATCATAATTCTATACCCCTACAGAGAAAATGCAAGACGTATTAATTTGTCACTGTCTGATTCATTTGACCGATAGGGATTTTTCAATGAAATGGGATTTTCCTTTGGGGCTGGGCCACTTCTTCCAAGAATTGTGAGTGAATCAAGGGCATCCCTTTGAAAAACTATTTCAGGCTTTCAGTGATTCTATTATGGAATGGCTATGTTGTTATTAGGATTACTCGATGCCCATTAACCAATGCCCAAAGGTTCATCATGATCGGGCGATCAGGCAATTCTAAACATTAACATAGAATGGCGTATTTATTATTAATGGCTGATGAACTACTTACTTGTGTTTGGTTACTACATTAAGATTTCAATCTCGCCTGTAGGCAAGGCATATCTCATCTCGTGGATCTGGAAAGATAGTCCTACTTCTCCTCTTACGCTTATGCGTCTATTTCAGCGTATTCAGTCTATGTTTATTCTTCTGCCTTTGACTTCTTTTGATGCTTCATAGGATGATTACTCTAACTCCGCTTTAAAAAGAGGGTCAGTAAGCCCGTTGAGCTAGCTTAAAGCTCAAATAAATTCCTCCAGACGTTATTACTAAGTAAATTGGAACTTACTTAGACTGCCATTTCACAATAATACCTTAACTAGAACATCTAAAAATACATAGATTTTAAATAAAGATTAGGAAATTCTTGACTGTTCCTGCAAGAATACTTTAAGAACTGTTTGAAAAGAATAGAGTTCACTGGAGTGAACGTTATGCTTAAAAGATATCTGTGCAAAATAAGGTAGAATAATTTATTTTGCTTTATTTTATTTTATTTATATTCAGACTCGCAAAATGAAGCAGAGTCAAATTTATTTCATTTTAACTTACTTACTTTATTTTTATTTGTTTTATTCTGCTTTAATGTGAATCGGTTGGAGGCATTTAGGCTTAATTTATTATGGAAAGCTTACAAATATACTATTAGAGTGAAGTCTTGTGCATATGAACCTGAAAGTAAGCCTAATTTGTTGATGAGATAGATAAAAAAATGAATGAAAAATTATTATATTTTATTTTATTTTACTAAGTCGGAGTCGAGCCATTTTGACTTAAATCTGACAAAGATATTGTTGAAATTATTGACAGCCTGAAATCTTAAATCTAGGGCAACCCAACAAGTAAATTTGTGTTTCCACCACAACCCCATCCATCTGCGAAATATGGCATGGCCCAATACAAGAATATGCATAATTCTGTGGTTTTTCTCTTTCACGTTTTACTTAGATAAGTTCAAATCAAAGTTTCAGGCATTCAATCTTGTAGATAAACTTACAAAAACAAACCATCAAAAGGATGAAACTGGAAGGATCTAAGATTTTTACCTTTTAGAGGGCATTTTCACTTCAGGAACCACGTGATGTCTGTAGCTAAAATTGTTGAGACAAAACCATCATATAATTGAGTTTACCTGATCTACGATCAAATCTATTGTTGTCGAGTGGATTTGGCGCAGAGCCGGGAGCGGCATGTCCTCCGTATTCACTTGTGCCATTAATCTGTTCTGAAACCTCAACAAACTTACAACGCTGAAACAATATACATCGAGTGATGGAATTTTGAAGGGCTTCTAGACGGTGATTTCTTCCAAAAGGTAGAATGTGGGTTGTTCACAAGTTTGGTGGAACATGCATGGGCATTGCTGAAAGATTATGGAACGTGGTTGGAATTATCATGGGGGATCCATCAGAGAGGAAGGTGGTTGTTGTATCTGCAATGTCAAAGGTGACAGACATGTTGTATGATCTTGTGCTCAAGGCTCAGTCCCGTGACACTTCTTATACAACTGCTCTTGATCAAGTGCATGAAAGCACAAAGAAACGGCCTATAATCTATTGGAAGAAGATGATCTTGATAAATTTCTCTCTCAGCTTCAAAGTGATGTGAATAACCTCAAAGCAATGCTTCATGCCATTTATATAGCTGGACATGCTACAGAGTCCTTTTCAGACTTTGTTTTTGGGCATGGAGAGTTGTGGTCTGCACAGATATTGGTTGCTACTGTCAGAAAGCGTGGATTGCCTTGTGTGTGGATGGACACTAGAGAGCTCTGAACTTTGAACTTTTAATATCTAGCAAAATTTGCAAGGCCGGGTAAAATATTAAGCTAACTTGAAAAAGACGCAAATTTGTGAGATAAAATATTAAGAAGTAATCTACCAGAAGAGTGGGGATCGCAGCAGCCATGGCCTGCTTTCTAAACCCTTGTGATTTTAGCTCCTGAATAACAGCCCTTGCAGACTAGGAAAATGAAGGAGGCAGCAAAGTAGAACGCCAAAAGAAGTAGAACGTAGAGCCAAGGAAAGAGGCGAGCTTAGGTTTTTCTATTGATAGCCGGAGGCCGGGCACATGGGCCTCATGCTAGAAGCCCGACCTTAAAGGCTGCCAGCGAATGCCACAGATGTTTTTATATATATTAATGTTTAGTTTTAATAAGTTGTTTAAAAGTATTAATAAGCCTATTTAATAATTAAATTATCATTTTTATTAATACGCTTTTTTTTAATAATTAAATTATCTTTATATA